>VWYK01031717.1:10980-23427 GCA_013399775.1 Semnornis frantzii | reverse complement strand
CCTTCAGGTAGTTGTAGAGAGCAATTTGGTCACCCCTGAGCCTCCTCTTGACTGCAGGCTGCACACCCCCAGCTCCCTCAACCTCTCCTCACAGGGCTGTGCTCCAGGCCCCTCACCAGCCTTGCTGCCCTTCTCTGGGCACATTTGAGCACCTCAACGTCTCTCTTAAATTGAGGGGCACAGAACTGGACACAGGACTTAAAGTGTGGCCTCACCAATGCTGAACAGAAGGACTTGCCTGGTCCTGCTGGGTACACTCTTCCTGATACAGGCCAGGATGCCATTGGCCTTCTTGGCCACCTGGGCACACTGCTGGCTCATGTTCAGCTGTCAACCAGTACCCAGGTCCCTCTCTGCCTGGCTGTTCTCCAGCCACTCTGTCCCCAGCCTGTAGCACTGCATAGGGTTGTTGTGGCCAAAGTGCAGAATCTGGCACTTGGACTTGTTAAAACATAGCCTTTACATTTTTTAAAACACATAATTCTGTGGGCAGGGGGTTGATGTGCACTAAGATGCAGGCACTTAGATCAGATGTAAGAAAGCCAGAAAGTAATAAGAAATAGTCTCTGGAGACTGGCAACAGCTGATAACTAACAACTTAAACCTAGTGGTTTTCATATGTTTATCAGTTCAAAGACAGCCAAACATGACCTCCATGCCAACCATGCCTTAGCATCTAAAGGCTTGAGTAGGCTTGCTCCCACTGCACAGAGGAGCCTTACACATGATTGTTCTTGGTTTGCTTCTCCCTCTTGGATTAGGAGACAATGATAATGAATGCAGAACAAGAAGTCATCAACATACCTGAGACTGGAATCCAAAACAGAACACACAGAGAAAAGCCCAGGGAAACTGGCTAAGACAAAGAGATAACTCGGGCTAGTGGATCTACTCAGTTCCCACAATTTATTCTTGAGTCATTTCTCCTGTTCTATTTTTGGGGCCCATCAAAGAATGATACAGGCTGATGTCAGTAATTCCTGTCACGTAATAAAAACTTCCATTACAGAGTGTTAAAGGCATCATCCTGTCTGGGTAATGGGAATTAGTACAAGTTGACTTTTTTCTATCCTGGAGAAGCACCTAAGGTTCTTTCTCAATGTTACTGTATCGGGATTTGAAAGCAAGGTTTTGCTACTCGGGACACAGCAGCAGCTTCTGTGAGAAGCTGCTAGAAGCTTCCTCTATATTTGACAGAGCCAGTGCCAGTCTGTTCCAAGACAGACCCAATCCTGGCCAAGGATGAGTCCATCAATGGTAGTGGCAGTGCCTCTGGGACAACAAATATAAGAAGGAAAAAAAAAATTAGCACGTCAGCAGTTTCAGCAAGGGAGAGTCAGAGTATGTGAGAGAAAGAACTCTGCAGACACCAAAGCCAGTGAAGAAGTAGGGGGGGGAGGTGCTCTAGGAACCATGCAGACTGTGGTGAAGACCACGGTGAGTCAGGCTGTCCCCCTGCACCCCATGGAGGTTAATGCAGAGCTGGTATCTACTTGGAGCCCATGGATGACCCAATGCTGGTGCAATAAGATGCCCATGTGTCCTGGTAGGCATAAGTCCTGCCAGGCTGGTTTAAACCCTCGCTCACTCCTCCTTCTGTTAAGGGTCAGAAGTTGAAGTCGATTGAGCAAAACAAAGCTTTGGGCTAGGAGTTTAGCACCATGAGTCAGGTGTCTGGTGCAGCCCCTCAGCGTGCCTGCATGGTGGCAGGAGGCACAAAGCTTCGAATGCATTGGGCAGAACAAGAATGCTAAATGCCTATAGGTCAGTTTAACTTTCAAATTGGTCTATATAAAGGGGGGTGATTTAGAAGCCGTGGCCTTTCTACGCAGTAGCCATTTGCTACACAGTCATCTTTCTCCACAAGCTGTCTACAGAGATCATCTCCCTGCAGCACCCTTTTAGTGGCTCCTAAGCCAGGGAATTGCCGTGGCCATGTGTTTGCAGCTTACACTGGCAGCAGCTCGCTGCAGTTCATCTCTCTCTCCCCCCTCTGCCTGGAATATTTTGTATTTTACCACAGGATCATAATCGTGAGTTTCGGAAACGTTTTATACGGGAAAGTTACTCAGGGATTGAAAGCATTGTGAGTACCATCTGCTAGGGTTAATGCTAAGCCTCTGTAGCACAATTAGAATTTTTCCTGTTTCACATTCCTATTTTTTTCGAAGTTCTGATTGTTTAATCTGTTTAATTCTGTGTTAATATCCTTTATGCAAATATTTCCTGTTGACTGAAAATCCAAAGAATCTGAGGGATTTTCCCCCAAAATTCTGACTACTAATAATAAAATAAGTATTCAGAGATATTAATAATAATAATAATTCATAACCAGTTATTAATATCTCATCACACCATGACCTGATGGGAAGCGTGTGTTGGAACAGGCTGCGGGTGGTAGTTGTGGATCACTTGAGACAGGAGCCCACACTGGAGCAGATTTGCAGGTGGGACTTGTGACAGGGGACTCAAGTGGGAGCAGTCTATTACTGAAGGGACCTGCACTGCAACCCATGGGAAGGACTCATTTTGGACGAGACACTGGAGGACTTCTCCTGTGGAAGGATCCCATACCAGAGCAGAAGAGTATAAGGAGCTCTGATGAGACCACCCCCATTCCCTTCCCCTATGCCACCATACAGGAAGAAGAAAGTAGAGAATTCTGAAGTGAAGTTGAGCCTGGGAAGAGGGAGGCGTGAAGGAGAAGATGTTTTTAAGAATTTATTTTATTGCTCAATACCCTACTCCGATATTTTTGGTAATAAATTCCAGTCTGTTGTGCCTATGATGGTAATTAGGAGATGGTCTCTCCCTGGCTTCATCTCAACTGATAAGCCTTTTGTTACATTTTTTTTCTCCCCTATGCAGTTGAGGAGGGGAGTGATAGAGCATCTTTGATGGGCTCTTGGTATCCAGTCAGGGTCTGCCCCTCACAGTGAGGCTGAGTACTTTTGCCAAAATCTGTTCTGAAGGCTGCAGATGTGCAATATGACGAAGAGGCTCTTTGATAAATGGGAAAAGAAGAAGAAAAAAAGTTCATCAGACCACTTTCCTGTGCCAGATTTAGAAACTGCTTTCCGTTCTAATTAGTTTAAAAATATTTCTTGTAAACACTTCTCTATTTTTCCTCACTAAGTTGTCAGCACTGAGTTTTACAGCAGTGCCTCTAGTCCACATTTTCTCTTATAGAAGGCCAGTGAATTTTTCATCCATGAGAACTGCCCTTCCTGTCATGGTAGGCCTAAGCAGGTCAAAATGGGTTTGCCTGGACATATTTTTCTGCTTTCCCTCTTTCTGCTATGGGGAGAAGCAACCACGGGAAAGAGGACAAACCTGGAGCCGCTGAGTCTAAGGACTGTGGCTTGCCCAGACTTGTTTTGCATCCTGTGGTAAAGGAGGTACACAGGCTCAGCTTGTGTATGCCTTGTGCAAGGCTGCGTTCTGCCCTAAAAAGGGTATAGCAAGCCTAAGGTTTCACCTAATATGGTCAGGCTTGGCTAACTGCCATTTTGATTGGCTATTCTGTGTCCAAAGGCCCATTAGACTCAGGCTGTATAGATAAAAGGAGATGAGCAGGTGACACAACATGCTCTCTGCTGTTACATCCGTGCTTACTACTGCCTTATTGTATTCTGAACTGCCCGGAAACTCCACTACCTCGAGTTTGCCAGGAACAGGCTCTAAATGCCTCCACATTATCAGCCTGCGCAGCGAGTGTGACACTGAGCTGAGACTGCAGATGGCATTGCATCCTGCCTGCACCTGAAAGCCTCCTGCCAAGACAGGAAGTCCTGGAGCTACACAGATCATCCAGAGAGACCAGGACCAGGTCAGAGCTTGTCAGCCTCCTTTCCCCAGCAGCCTGTGAAGAATCAGAAGTCTCTTCTCTTTCAGTTTAATTGAGTTCAATTAATGTTCTATCATTACTAGTTATTTCTAGATCCTATGTTATTACCTGTATAAAATTTCCATGACTGTGCAAAGAACCAATTATTATTAAAATTAGTAGTTGGGGTGTGGGTGTGTGAGACTCTTGGATATCAGAATTAATAAACAATATTAATTTTGGAAAAATCATATCTTGCATCAATTAATTATCCTCTCTATTACACTTCCCTACAGAAGTTAGTCAGCCTGTGCTGGCTAAGGTGCACCCTTAAAGACCACTTCAATTCAGTGTGAAATTGCTGCTTGTTTCCCAAGCTGAGATGCTGCACTCCGTGGCTGTCTTAATCATGCAGTTGACTTAAGTCTACCTTGGGAAGGATTGCATCTTGGGAACCCAGTAGAGCTACTTATGCACACAACAGAAGCTTCAGAGGTTTGCAAGGGGGGCACTGCACTTCCTAGCAAAATCAAGCCATCTCACTTAGTTTTAATACTCACATATGGAACCACAAAAGAAGACTGTGTAAAAGAGCCAAGAGATGAAATTATCCTATCAGTCTTTAAACGAGCAAATCAAATTAGGTTCCTATCTGATTTACACAAAGAAATGTAGACAGAATGAGACTCAAAGCTCATAGCTAGCCACAAACAGCTCTTCTTGGTGCATCAAGAATTTTAGACAGAGGCCATTACCTACTGCTGTTTTATTCTGGGGAGGGTTCAGTCTAGGAAAAGGAACTGCTTACCAGATGCTGAAACCTTCAGCAAAAGAGAATCTATCGTTCTCTTCTCATTGCTGTGGTGTACATGAAAAGTACTTCCCCTTGACTTCAGTGCAGTTAGATGACTATAAACTAGAAAGAGGAGAAACAGCCCCTATGTTTTATTAAACACTTTAAAAATTGATACAAAGAGCGCTCCAGTAAGAAGAGCTGACAGCTCTAACGTAGCCACATTTCCTTCTGATCCCCATATCATATCCATTGTCATTTAACAAATAAATAACACCTCTTCCTACTTCATAAAGTTTGTGAAACTTCTAAAAACTACCTATTTGGAAATTCCAAGAAAACAGAAAAACCTAGAACTTCATTCCCCATAAGTGATGCTACATAGAAGAGAAGAAGCCACTGCCACTATTGTGTGGTTAAACATTATTACATTAAACACTTGAACAGGTGTCTAGAGTCACTACATTACACCCAGACAGGAAGAGCAGCATGTCTTCTACCCTAGACCATACTGCAGTGTATATTAATGTTCAAAGTTAGGCTTCAAAGTAAAACCTCTTGAGAAGATTTATTTATAACATAAACTAAGCTGCAAGGGAAGCAGCATTAAGAGTTTGTGGTTGACTACTGAGGCAGTAGAGTACAAAAGGATTGGGGATAATTTCAATCCTTGAAGTTTATACTTGAACTTACAATATTGTAAGATCATTAAAGTGACTACTTTAATGTATGTACAAACACTGACTGTGGCAGCAGTAGCTCTTGAGTCCAATTGCCAGGGCATGCACACATGTCTACATGCTTCCAGCACTGGAAATGCTCTGCTTCTGTGGACAGAAATTTCTTCTGTTACTTAGTGACAGCTATTAATAGTCAAATTCATTTCAGCAGGACTATTTCCACAGTCACCAACATTTCAACTGTGTGCATTACCAGAACACAACTGAGATTTTATTTTCCTGGGCTGTTTTGGAAGCAGTTTAGGAGAGAGTTTTTCATAATGAAAATTATCACAGAAAAGACCACAACATCTTATGCAAAAAAAAAGGCTAACAAAATAAGCATGTACAAAAAATAAAAGGCCGCAATTTACTTTTCTTTTCTCTTTGTTTTCCATTTTTCTGCTCAAACTGACTTGGACTTACGATATACTTTTAATTCTTGCTTTTGTTTTTGATCTAGCTATTAATGAATGTATCACTGCCCTTGGCTGAATGACAAAGGTAATCATTTCCCAAAGATGAATTGCTCTTAAATAATATCAGGTGAGTCTGTGATTTCTTTTAAACACAATTCATACTTCTATCCTTTTATTTATTTTTATAAAGCAAGCACATTACATTAGTTAAGAAAATGCTAAAACTATTTCCAGCTTGCTGTACTGCAGAGTATAGATTATCTTCTCATATTTTCATGAGAGAGACCTGTATGAACTTGAATGAGAATTACTGGATATTGAACATTTCTGAAATTTATTTAAACCTGCTATGTGCTCCTGTGAGCTGAGTCTACCATGTTGGTTGGCATAAACTGCATTGCACAAATCTACGTATCTGCAATGTATAAACCCCCATTCCTATATATGAGCACAAATTAATTCTCCTACTCTATACAGTGTGGCCTCACATAAGTCAAATATCCTTTCTACCAAGGGACAGAATGACACTAGTTCTTTTGTGTGCCTGAGATTCAAAATGTTGACCAAGATTTGGAATAAACACCTATTTAGCTATCATCTCTGTGCCATCCATCAGGCTTCTAAGTATATTAGTTTTATAGAATAGCTTTCCTGTCTAAGCAAAACACATTTCACATACAAGCCCCCAATGTATCCTCTCTCAGGGCAAAATAAGAGGGTTCTTAAGAGAAATCTGGACTTACAGAATCATAGAATAGTAAGGTTGGAAGGGACCTCAAAGATCATCTAGTTACAAACCCCTGCCATAGGCAGGGACACCTCCCACTAGTACAGGTTACTCAAGGCCTCGTCCAAGCTGGCCTTGAACCCCTCCAGGGAGGGAGCAGCCACAACCTCTCTGGGCAACCTGTGCCAGTGTCTCACCCTCACTGTACAGAACTTCCTCCTGACATCCAGTTTCAATCTCCCCTCTGCCACTTCAAACCCATTGCCCGTTGTCCTGCCATTACAAGACCTTGTCAATAGTCCCTCCCCAGCCTTCCTGGAGGCCCCCTTCAGATACTGGAAGGCTACTATAAGGTCTCCTGGAAGCAATCTCTTCTTCAGGCTCCAGAGCCCCAACTCTCTCAGCCTGTGCTCGGAGCAGAGCTGCTACAGCCTACAGCCTTCTGATCATCTTTGTGGCCCTCCTCTGGACTTGCTCCATGTCCTTCCTGCGCTGGGGGCTCCAGAACTGTACACGGGACTCCAGATGGGGTCTGACAAAAGCAGAGTAAAGGGGCAGAGTCCCCTCCCTTGCCCTGCTGGCCGCACTTCTCTCGATGCAGCCCAGCACACAGTTGCTGTCTGGGCTGCACTCACACTGCAGCCTCATGTTGAGCTTTTCATCAACCCAGACCTCCAGGTCCTTTTCCTCAGGGCTGCTCTCCAGCCATTCACTACCCAGCCTGTATTTGTGCTTGGGACTGTGCACACCTTTCTATGAAGTTGCTTAACCATTCATTCCCCTGTTCGGATTTTCTCTCACAGTTTTGCTTGCCTCTTTTATACACAATGAGAAATAAAGTTTGTAAAGGAACACAATTGTTCTGATTTATCTGTGGCCATTTCTCCTTAGAATTGAATTCTCTTTTTCTCCATCTCTATGATTTTCCTCTTCCTTCCCCCCTGTTATTTAGCAATATGAAGGCAGATGGAGGAATAGATTACGTTAGTCTTGCAAATTCTATCATGCAGGTTGCTTAATATTATATGCAAATTCTTCATAATATATTGATGTACTCCCTTTCAAGTTCCCTTGTCTCAAAGGAGCCGAGACAAAAGGTTCTTTAAAAACAATTACTGATGTCAAGCATTTCCAGTTCTCAGTATTCAGATCAGAACACTATAAAGGAATAAGATTTTTACTAATGATCATTTTACTGAATTATATTTACCCAAAAAGCCACAACTGGCTCATCACCTACTTCAAAGTAAATCCCTCTTCACAAGATGCAGTCCTGCCATTGCCTTCCCACCCTGCATCCTCCCCTCCAGCCAGATCATCCCACTACATCTCTGTTCTACCAATCTAACCAAACTCCTGGAATTCTAGCAATCCTCCACATCTTCTCGTGTGCTTCCCTTGCTGCCTGCTTTCACATACCAGTAATTAGAGAGAAGCACATCAAACCAGAATGGTTTCTTCACTGGTGGCTGCTTTAAAGCATGTGGCTGCTCAGACATCAATCCAATTTACTGAGCTAAAAAAGTTACTTCTTCTTAAAGTGGTCAGTCAGTTGATGACTGTTGCAGAACATTGTCTGAAAGCATATCTGAAAGCCTGTCTGAAAGCAATATCTGAGAGGGGAGTGCTGCTCAATGCAAGCAGCAATAATCAAGAACACGAATAGTCAATTTAATTTAAAATTGCTATTACTTAAACAGTAAACACAGCTCTCATCTAATGACTTTCAAGTGCAACTGCTTGCACCGGACAGTAATTTTAGCAAGCTATTGGATATCATCTGCATGTCTTTTGGTGAAATTTGACCAGTGGAAATAAGCAGGTACAAAATAACTCAAGGTTACCACAAAGCATGAGTCCACGCTCTTCTAACTGTGACTTCAAAAATCAGCTGCTCAAAGATATATGGTTTCCACAAAAAAGCTAAATGAAGCTCCAAGAAAAGTGAGGGAATTGACTCCTGAGCAGTGATTTCTTTACAGTGAGTGTGGTGAGACACTGGCACAGGTCGTCCAGGGAGGTTGTGGTTGCTCCCTCCGTGGAGGTGTTCAAGGCCAGGCTGGACAAGGCCTTGAGTGACCTGTACTAGTGGGAGGTGTCCCTGCCTATGGCAGGGGGTTGGAACTGGATGATCCTTGAGGTCCCTTCCAACCTTACCATTCTATGATTCATTCTCAGACTTCAGATTATCTAAAAGAATCAGAATTTACATCCATGAACTTCACCTTCAAGAGAAAGCCTTCACCACAAAAATGTCAATAATATTAGTACTTTTAAAACAAAATACAAGCAGACCAGAGGGTGAAAAAAAAAAAATAAAAGGAATAAGGCAGAGTAATCATGCATATGATAAAAAACAAAAAAACCCCCCACACTTATCTGAGGGAAACAAAATAAAATTATGATTCTTACAAGCCTATGAGGGTTCCGCCCTAACAGGTTCCTTCTTTGAATGGTCAGAACAATACAGTGTTTTCTCTAGAGATGTACCTGTGCACACATATACATGCTTACACACACATGTACTTGGATCAAGTGGAGGATACACTGTGGATAGCTAAAGGTGAGATGCTAGTTGTGCTAAGAGAAAGCTATAAAGACACATGCAGCAACAGTGAAGTAAATTCAGATTGAATTCACAAACTGAAGACAGACTCTTCCTGGTTAATGCATGTACTCTGATTCTACAGCCACAGCAGATGAAACTGCAGTATCTGTTTCCAACAAAGCAGCCATGAAGTCTAATAAACCTAACCATGAGACTGAATTGGATAAAGTTGCTGTTGACCAGCCAGTACCCTTTCTCTGATCCCCCTTAACGACTGACTTTTCACATCTTAGTGGAAAGATTTGCAGGTTCCTGTGGCCTAACAGAAAGCACACACATTTCAACAGCAACCATCTTCCTTCTGCTTATTAGAGTAGAAAAAGCAGGGTGGAAAAACAAAGCCATTTCAGTCAAGTTAACTGAATTCTGAGTCAAGTGAAGTATAACTTGAGCACAATTACATGCTAGATTCAATAAGACTCAAGAGCAAAGCAGGGGCAGAGTTTTCAGCATCCTGTTCATCTCCCTCTCAAACATATACTTTTTATGTGAAGAAACTGAAATCCCCAGGCTACTGCAGCTCTTCTCTAAGCTGACAAACAAGGGGGGAAAAACCAAAAACCTATTAGTAAATGATCAAGGAGCAAGAATGCAAAGAATAAAAATATCTAACTGATGACTGATGCTAGGAAGAGGACCATTAAGACTATGGACCATTACCTATGCTGTTGCATGTTCTTGATAGAAGATGTAAAGCATTACAGACATGGACATTACACACACTACCACTGAGCAAAACATGCATGCAAGCATGCAGCCAATAGTTTGCAGCAGTTTAAGGCATAACATTTCAGGTAATTGTTTGAGCAGCTTGGAAATCTCCAACTAAAAACACGGCTTAGCACAAAACAAAGGAGAAACCTTAGGTCAGAAAAGAACTGATAATATTTTAGAACACTCTAAGCACAGGGAATAGTAGCTAAGGTAAGCTGGATTTGTCCCTTGAGCTCAAGTCAATGCATATAGAGTTATCACCTACAGTTTAATTCTCTTCTTATTTCTGCTAACAGGTTATGTTGGGTTTTCTATACTCTTTTTTTCCTAGCTATCAAAGGAGAGCTGCAGTAAGTAATAGCTCACCAGACCTGCTAAACAATCATTTTTTATACTAAAATTATTGTATCCCTCAGAGCAGCCATAACACAAGAATCAAATTATACCTATTCAAAGCCAGGACAGGAGGAGACTGAAACAGGACAGGCTGTGACTGCGTGAATTGTGAGACAAGAGGAGTGAGAGCAATGCAGGTAGCCCAGACACCCGCCTGTTAGCTTCAGGCACCAGGTATTCTGTTGTCAATGAAGAAAGACATGCAAGCAGCCAAATAATTTAGCTGCTCAGCTTCTTCTAAGCAAACTATTATTTGGGTTGGCAGATTATTGAGAACACAATATAGTTTCAAAATAGCAATACACTGAAGCACTTAAAAGTAAAAAATGAAAAGGAAACTTGCTTCTTGTTCACTCAGCCTTAGTGGAGTCCACTGGAGATGATGATCAACAGGGAATGTCAGCCAGTTTAATCAAAACAGGACAATAATGGGAATTTTGAAGTTACACTTAAAGCAATGTGTTCAAAGACAGATTAAAAAAAAAACATTCAGAAAGATGATCTACCACTTACTTTCAAGAGACAGTCACCAAATCTGAACTCTGGCCTTATAACTTGGATGTTTTTCCTATAGTTAGCAGCAATTTTTCCTTGTCCACAAAGCAGGCTTAATCAGTGATATCCCAATAAGATAATATCTGGCAATGAGAATTATACTGATTACTTGATTCAAGTTAGCTTTGCAGGATAAAGCCTTGGCCATGAATGAGTAATTCCTCCCCCTCTATCAGGTGCAAGGACAGTGATTGAACTGGTGAAGGAAGCTTTCTGCTGCTTGTCTGTCAGCTATATTTAACTACTACCTAGCTTCTTTTCCTAATAAACACACAGTGACTGGACAATTAAGCCTCATGCAATGTTTGCCAACCAATTGAGTTTTCAGGACTTGAGGACAGGCTGAGAGAGTTGGGGTTCTGCAGCCGGGAGAAGAGAAGGCTTCAAGGAAACCTTATAGTAGCCTTCCAGTACCTGAAAGGAGCCTACAGGAAGGCTGGGGAGGGACTATTGACAAGGTCTTGTAATGACAGGACAAGAGGCAATGGGTTTAAACTGGCAGAGAGGAGACTGAAACTGGATGTTAGGAGGAAGTTGTTTGCAGTGAGGGTGGTGAGACACTGGCACAGTCTGCCCAGAGAGGTTGTGGCTGCTCCCTCCCTGGAGGTGTTCAAGACCAGGTTGGATGAGGCCTTAAGTGACCTGTTCTGGTGGGAGGTGTCCCTGCCTATGGCAGGGGGTTGGAACTAGATGATCCTTGAGGTCCCTTCCAACCTTACCATTCTGTGATTCTGTGACTTGTTTCTGTTTAGATCCTCCCATAAGAACAGGCAGGAAAAACAGACTAGGTGAGCAGACCACTGAACTGCTGCACTGTCAGAAGCTCTCTGCCTTTATGAGAGCAAGATTCTTCAGAAGAGATGTAAAAGAAATGAGCTTGGATAAATCCTCTTTTCCAGGCCCCACCTTATTAATAGATAGAAAGTGGATTAAATTATGCTTCTAGGTCATGAGAAAAAATAACAGACACACACACACCCATCTCATGTCTTCTGCCTTCTCTCTAATGTCCATTAAAAATACCCCAAACCCCACTCAAAACACCAAATACTTTCACCACTAGCTTTGTGCAGGATCATAGAAACACCTGGGCTAAAAATCTAGATGCAATTTGACACTAGGCTCCTGGCAGTTCACACTCTGAAAAATTCTCCACAGTGAATTACAGCTAATGCCAGCAAATAAATACAGCAGCAACACAGGGGAACATGCAAGTGATGTTTGTAATTAGCCACTTGTTCCAAAAATACTAATGTAATTCTGTTTTGTAGATTGATTAATAGCAAATTGAAGAGATTATTTTTATTGCTGTTCCATAGTCTGGGCTGTGTGCATTATGCAGCTAAACAGCATTGATAAAACTACTACACTGTTCTACAGAAATGCAGAGTGTAATTAGTATTCCACTTTGCACCTGCAATTGCTGCTAGACTATAATAAAGAATTAGCTGATAAACTATATTCGGGATGCAAACATTTGCCCTCTTTCCAATTATTGTATTTCATAATGAAACAGGATTGCTTAATTTAGCTTCTAAGTATCTTGAGAATAACAAACTTGAGGTGTTCTGGAAAGAAGGTTAGGCAATGCAGCCTTGTGTTCCCATAACAAGAAGTCCACAAGTACAAACACCATGAAACACTCAAGCTTGCAGAAGCTTCGTAGTTTACCACAATTTCATTTTCACAA
>VWYK01031713.1:0-57608 GCA_013399775.1 Semnornis frantzii | reverse complement strand
AACCAAACAAACCCCACAACCAAGTACAATAAAAAGCCAAACAAAAACCACAACCCCCCCAAAGAAAACCCCTATAAAACCAAATTAAAACTAGTATTGGGGTTTTTTTTTGTTTTGGTTTGGGTTTTGGGGTTGTTTTTTTCTTTTGGGGCAGGTTATTTGCTTGCGAAGTGTACTTCTGTCATGTACAGGGTCTTACAAAAACATGCAAGATGTTGTTGGGATGTGTGAACAAGATGCTATCTTACATTTTCACCTTGCACCTTATTTTATTGGAATTCTGTGTCTCTTCACCTCTCAGCATGAACACAACTTGATTTTCCGTTGTTCTGAGCCAAAGTGCTACCGTTTGAGGATGTTTGGATGTATTTTGTGTTCTATGGAAAGTGGATCGGGACTTTCTAAACTGAATTTCTACCCTCCTCACAATCCAACCTGACAATAATATTATTTATTCCCCATATAAACCTTTTACCCCATGAGAGTGAGTCTCATGTTTTGTGCCCTTTGTTCATGAGTGAGACCAGTGAGTTATTTAGTTTCTTATATGTCCCCTTGTCCACCTGAATGCCCCCTGTACCTGTGCTACTTCTGCTTTCATAGCCTGTGGTTGCATAATGGGAAACAAATGGTGAAAACTGGAGACAAGTGTCTCCAAGAACATACTTGTGGTAAAAGCTTCATCAAGTGTTCTTCCTCTTTCCTTGGCAGTAGTCTGTTTTGATGTAAGTATTCACATTAGTGGATTTGACAGTGATCCTGCATCTACTACCTGACTGCCTCATTCCATCAGCTTACACCTGACAACTTCCCCCAGACAGCTGCATTACCAGGGGAAGGTGCAGAGTTAACCTCTTCCTTCTCCTCCTTTCCTGCTTTTGAACTGTGGATAGGGTGGTAAGTAGAGTAGGAATAAAGTTTTGATGAACACAATAAAGATGATTCTTAAACTGCAGTGGATTCTGTGATTCAAACATTGCTCTAGGAAGCAAGAATTGTGAAACTTGTGTTTTCCACGTGTAAACAAGCTCACAGAAAAGTCTGTTTAGTGGCCCATGATGACACAGTGCAACAAATAACTGCAGAAATAGCATTCTGCTGGCTACTTATTTCCTGGAAACAATGCCTAAAGGAAAACTGTGCAATGGAATATTAGTATGTCAGCAGTGCTTCCTACATTTTCTTTCCTGGTGAACAGATATTAAAAAGAAAAAGTAGTGTAAGTATGGATTAAGTCAAAGATACTCTTTATGGATTCAGTAGTAACAGTCCAGTTTGCCTTTTTTATGAACAAGAATGACTGCAATTGTTACATTTTTGAAGTTAATCTGTGTTTTTTCTTTAGGTCTTCAATAAACTTATCAGGAGATACAAATATCTGGAGAAAGCATTTGAAGATGAAATCAAAAAGGTAATGTTGGTGGCAGTCTCCTTTTAAGCATTCATATTCTTTTGCCTGGTGTCTAATGTAATTGTGTAAGTACAAATATGGTCCTGTTACACATATTATTCAGTTCTACTGGACAAGAGGGTGGAATCAACAGGTAGCAGCAAGTTTAGCTCTGTGGGAATACTGCTAGCAGCAGTTGATGTAGCGCAATTCCGAATTAAGGCTTCCTTGCCTTGCTTTGTCCAAGCTCACCCTCTTGTGCCAGGCTTTTTTTGTGCAGAACTTCAGTGTGCTTTGAGGTATAGCTCTTGATGAGAAGTGGTGTTGCTATCCTGCTAATACAACAATGCCTGTGATTCTCCCATTAAGAAAATGCAAATTTGCTGTGCAGAATGTCACTTGATGTATGAGCATTAAAATACTGCTGCATTGTGGAATGAATCCTTACCACGAGATTCTTGTGTTTGAGGCTACAGATATGTGCAAGACAAAGTCAACACCACTGGCAGACCACTCAGGTTTTGCCTCAGACTGTAGTGGCTATTTGTGGGTAGTGTTTTGTTTGGTCATGCTGAATTCTGAGACAGGAGAAACCTGAGTAGAAATTGTTTTAAAAACAAAATACAGATTTCTTTTGTCTGTGTTTCTAGCAACAGATGTAAATATCTTTTTCTAGTGGCCTGAATAATAAACACTGTGCTGTGCTGTAAGTTGACAGGCATGCTGATAATGGCAAAACCTGTCCTGTGACTGAAATACTCTGTGTGTGTGTGTGTGTGTGTTAAAAGTGTATTTCTGTATTATTTAAACATTCAAAAGATTGCTGCAAAGGTCAAGTGAGGGTAAGTCTGGAGCATGATGCCTCGCTACCATCTCTTGTGGCTGAATAAATTTGGCTCTGATTTATTCGCCCTTGCTCATATAGGAAATTATTTTTGTGCTTGTGGCCAGCATGCCTATTAACTGCTGCTGATTGCTCAATACATCATTCTAAAGACCTAAATTTACCTCTGTTCCCACACAAATCCAATGTTCTTGCTGTTAATTACTATAATCATTGACATGAGAAGCGCTGACTCATAGCATTCAAGTTTCAGAGAGTGTTCAGCATATTAAGCGAATGCCATGTCAATTCAAGCCACCTCCTCCCTCTCTCTGGAACTTGCTTGGCTTTGAATCCTCTTAAGTTTCTTGGAATTCATTTTGCACACTTAGTGCCAAGATAAGACTGTGATTAACACATAATAGTTTAATTCTTCAGCTGAGGAACAGGTGTTTCTAATGCAAGTTGCCCATGTGCTAGCTTGAGAGAAAGCATTAGCTTCAGGTACAGTGTGACCGCAGCCATGCTATTAATTTAAAGCCATTGAAGGCGTGGGGTCAGAGTGGGTTTGTTCACCTTGTAGACTGGAAATACTGATTTTATGTAAATGCTTTTTGTGTAGTATCCAGTACCAGATTACATCTTAAATGACAAACCATGAGATTACTTCTGCATAGTGGTGCTAGGCTGAGAGGAAACGTTTCCATTTGCCTTTGTCTAGTCACCCTTGCCGGTGGTGTGGATCTGGATGTGGCGCCTGGGGACCTGGCCTGTTGGTGTGGGTGCTGGGCATGCTCTCTTCCTCAGTTAATGCAGTTTGTCTGAGGATTAGAAAGTGTTGGGAAGGTTTTGGGGCCTGTATATCACACCTGCACTGTCACTGCTTTCAGACCCTTGAGGACTATTCATAAAAGCCTTTTGCTTACCTTCTCTCTCCCCCTGCTTGTGTGAACCACTCAAGTGACTATCTTCTTGCTGCTAGGTTTTAAACTATTGCTTTAATTCCTATGCGTGGTAGCAAGTATGAAAGTAGCTGCTCATGCAGAGTTGAGAAGATAGGTATTTTAGCATTCCAGAAGCTGTTTCTGAAGATTTAGTAGTTCAAAGACTACTGCAGTTAGTTGAGAGAGGTGATTTTTTTCCATCTCTACTCCACTCTGGTTAGACCCTAACTGGAGTAGTGTTCAACTCTGAGGCTCTTAGCACAAGACAGACGTTGACCTGTTGTCCAGAGGAGGGCCATGAAGATGGCTGAGGGCTGGAGCACCTTGTACCCTGTAAGAACAGGCTAAGAGAGTTTGAGGGTGTTTAGCCTTGATAAGAGAAGGCTCTGTGAGACCTTATAGCACCCTTCCTCCAGGACTTAAAAGAGGGCTACAGGAAAAAATGAGGAGGGACACTTTGTCAGGGAGTGTAGTGATTGGGTAATGAGTGCAGACTGAAAGAGGGTAGATTTAGATTAGATATTAGGAAGAAATACTTTATTGTGGGGGTGGTGAGACACTAGAGAGAGGTTGTAAATGCCCCCTCCCTACAAGTGTACGAGACCAGATTGGAAAGGGCTTTGAGCAACCTGATTTAGTGGAAGAAGGGTTGACCTGAATGGGTTGGTCCATTCCAACCCATTGTTAGCTGCCTTCTCCATTGCTGACAGTTCAGTGCTGTCTACCAATGTGACAAAATGTCAGGTACTAAAGCCACCTCAGATAGTGAAGATACAAAAGGACACCACACGCCTCGTGTGGACAGAAGTTCTGATGTTCACTATTAAGGTTTCCAGATGGCAAGAGGAGAGCAGAAGCACTTGGGTTTTTTTATCGTAAGCTTTTTAATGTTGTATGCCTGTCTTTACTTGTACATATCTTTTATGCCCAGAATTTGTACCTAAAAGACTTTTTAAAGACAAAAATAGCATGGAACAGCACATTAGGTCTGGTCTTTTGCTTATTAGGCATTCTGAACTCCCACTTAAATAGGTGGGAGTTCTTATAGCTATGATAGCAATAGAAAATTGTGAGCCAGAACTGTGCATTTAATGCCTGGAATCAGTCTGTATCTGTAACAAAATCAGTAAAGCCAGTGCTTGGCTAACAGCAGGGAAGCATCAGCTTGGAGAACTTTCTGTGGGTGGTTTAGTACTCTTCAGAAGTGACTTGGACATTTTGTGACTTCCCCGCTGAGGTTTGTAATAGTGATGGTAAAAGAAGAGTTCTTAGCTATAAAAATCTGAAACAACAGCTTTGAACTGAAGGGTTTGTTCTTTTTGATGGCTTTTAAGTGGGTTTATTAAAGGTTTTGATTCTTCCTCTCACCCAGTCTCCCCTAAAATTAAACTGTTTCACAATTACTTGAAAGTGTAGAATAATATGCATGTCATTTTCTGCTGTACAAGGGTAAGTTTATTTCAGCTGCTTTTCTGAAGTATTACCAAAGCAAAAATTATGCTAGTGGCACTA
Source organism: Semnornis frantzii (assembly GCA_013399775.1). Lineage (NCBI taxonomy): Eukaryota > Metazoa > Chordata > Aves > Piciformes > Ramphastidae > Semnornis > Semnornis frantzii. Next base: position 52,939 of record VWYK01031713.1, on the reverse strand, counting down.
ACTAGTGAGGGACAAGTAGAAGACAAGGCTCCTGCTCAAAACACACTTTAGTTCAAGAACACCATAATTCAGATTCTTGCTGGGGTTTCCAAGAATCAGATTTCAAAAGACTGGGAAGAAGATGAAGCTGTGAACTTGATAGGTAGATGATTTCAGACCTTCCAAAACATTTAAAGAAATACAGACTTCTCAAAGCTAGGGTTGATAAATATTTAGATTTCCTTCTCTTAGGATCATTCTCTACTGTGGGCTGCATAACTCTTGATTTTTCAGCAGCAGTTCCTGCCGCTGTTGCTTTCATGACTGAAATCTGTCATGAATGGGTGTAACTAGTTGTTCATCATCTGCACATTACTGAGAACTCAGTGGGGGTCACAGCTCAGAAGTTTGTCAGAACTGGTCTTTCATGTTAAAGTAGGCAGTGTGACCACTTTCTAATCTTATTATTCTAAACCTTATTTTGGCCTTCCAGTATCTGAAGTGGGCTACAAGGAAGCTGCTGAGGGACTTTTTAGGATGTCAGGTAGTGATAATACTGGGGGGAATGGATCCAAGCTAGAGGAGGGTAGATTTAGATTTAGACATTAGGAAGAAGTTCTTCACGATGAGGGTGGTGAGACACTGGAACAGGTTGCCCAGGGAGGTGGTGGAAGCCTCATCCCTGGAGGTGTTGAAGGCCAGGCTGGATGTGGCTCTGCGCATATCGAGGGAAGGTGTCCCTGCCTATGGCAGGGGGGTTGGAACTAAATGGTCCTTGAGGTCTCTTTCAGCCCTGACAATTGTGTGATTCTGTAAGCAAAATTCTCATCTGTTGTTTATATGGCAGAAGAAAAAGTTAAGTGGACTACACAGAAATCTAAAGCTGCCCTCTTTGTTAACAGTCTCAGTACTTAAAAGTAAAGAGCAGAAGGTCTAATGCAGAGGTATTTTTTTCTTCTGCAGATCTCACTTTGGTGCAGCATTGTAGATAGTTTCCGTAAAGAAAGCTTTAAATTCCTAGGCCTCCATTTTACACTAGGCTTATATTGAAATTCTGTAAAAATATTTTCAGTCTTACCATAACATGTGGCCCTGGAGTTCTGTTACCTGCAGCATTATATATACCAGTTAATTGCTGCATTTAGATATACAGCACACCACTTGTTTGTCATCCACATCTATAGAAGTAATAATTCCATTTATCTGCATCCCTAACGTGTCTACATTTTTTGTTGCGAGTCACAGATTGTAGAAATCAAATTACACCTTTTTATAGCTACTTTTTTTTTTTTCTTTCTTACGAGGAAAGGCTGAGAGATTTGCATCTCTTTAGCAGATGGAGAAGAGAAGATTGGGTGAGGATCTTGTCAATATCTAAAGGTTGGGTCTCAAGAGAATGGGGCCACATTCTTTTTTCAGTGGTGCCCAGCAACAGGACAAGGGGCAAGAGGCACAGTCTGCAGGTTCCATCTGAACATGAGGAAAAGTTTTTTTTACTTTGAGAACGAAGTTACTGTTAACAGAAACACTTTGTTGGAACGAGCTGCCCAGAGAGGTTGTGGAGTCACCTTCTCTGGAGATACTCAAAATCCGCCTGCACTCCATCCTGTGCAACCTGCTCTAGGTGAACCTGATCTAGCAGGGGCTTTGGACTAGATCATCTTCACAAGTCCCTTTCAACTTCTCCCACTCTTGTGTGTGTGTTGCAACCATTTGGCTGAAGCCCACTGAAAAACCTCAAACGATTTGTCTGTGGTTGAATCCTTCAGTCCTGTGTAAACTAATTTAAAACTGGTGTTACTCTGAAAGTGCTACTGTATGAACAAGTTTTTCCCTGTTCCGTTCACTGATACAGAGCAGAGCTCTTTGTAGACCACTGCCTGACTTTTAATCACTTTGTTAGTGACATTTGTAAAGGCCAGGTAACTACATTCAGAAAGCTTTGGTTAGTGACAGGCTGCTTAGATATCCTGCAGGAAAGCTCTCACCATCCGTGGTGACAAGCACAAGCACAGTGATGTGGGATATTCAGTCCCCTTGTAGGAGTAGGATTTGGTAATTAAGAAGTAGCCTCAGTTTGGAAACTGGATGGGAATATTCCATCAGGATGAGCTGTTCTGCTTTGATTGCATCTGTTGCTCACTTGGAGAAGGAAAAAGGGTGTCATGACAGCAGAAGGTAGCTGAATAAAGTGGTGGTATTTGAAGAAGGAAATGAGAATTCTTTCTTAACACCAAAAATGGGTGTCTGCAGTATTTGTTTTCAGGTTTTTTTCCTCTCATTTTGTGATGAGGGTCAATTTGTAAGGTAGCTGCTGCTGGAAGACTTTTTGCAGTGAATAAAGCTGCCTTTTGCTGTTCAGTCTCCTTTTTCTTACCACCCATGTTGTGATTGCTAACAACATGTTAAGAAAACATTATTGTTACCAGTAATGCTATTGACAAAATCTCATTTTTCTTGTTCTCCTGATGGAAAGGCAAAGAGGTGTATTATCCTTCATCAATATGCTTTCAAGTAATTAATTTTAACATGTGGAATTAAGTTGTTAAAAATAGACTTCATTGAAATTTTTAGACTTCTAAGAGGTAAATGTATTCAGATTTTTAATTGCCATTTTTAGACTTCTGTGTTCAAATTTCTAGCACTTAAGATGGTGGGATTTCTAATTAGGCTTTTTTTTCTCAAGCTATTTGTTTGCTCTTATAATTAGTAGTGAAAATGGTAAGGTCTAAAAGCAGCTTTTTTCTTTTCCTGTTTGCTTTTAGTCAGCTTTACCAAGAAGGTCTGAACTTGAAATACATTTCTTATTTTAGCCAATAGAAAATCTGTTGTAATTGTGCTGTGTCCCCTTCCTAAAAGGAAAACAGGAAACTTTCTCATCTTTTTATTGTTTACTTGAGTAATAGTTTTTGTAAGCCACAAAATGAACTGCAACTCTATGGAGGTTAGTCTGAAGATGTGAATGGGCAGGCTCTTGTCAGCCTGTTGAGATCAACAAGTCTGTGATCCAGTAATTTCTGTGGGTCTCAGACCTTTAACAAGCCCTTCTATTTTTACACATGTATTTGGAGAAAACCAGCCTTGACTCCCTGAGCAAGGCCATATTCCTTGTGGTCATGTCCTTATGAAAAGTGAAATTCCAAGTGATCAGTGAAATGGTACTGCCTTGCTTCAGGACAGATTTTTCCATGACTAATTTGCTATTAATTATAGCAAGACTTCTTGAGAAATAAGAAATTAAGCTGTAGGCTACTATTTGTCTCTACCTGTTATCGTTGCCTATGGCTCAAATTTTTATTATTTTTTTTTTTCTCCCTTGTCTGACCCACAGCTTCTGCTGTTTCTTAAAGCCTTTACTGAGACAGAACAGACAAAGCTGGCAATGCTTTCTGGCATCCTGTTAGCTAATGGGACTCTACCTGCCACAATTTTAACAAGCCTCTTCACTGACAACATAGTCAAAGAAGGTAACATTCTATATTTTTCTTATATGAACTTTAATAGGAGATGTGGATGAGAAGCTCAACATGAGCTGTCAGCGTGCACTTGCAGCCCAGAAAGCCAGCTCTATCCTGGGCTGCATCAAGAGAAGTGTGGCCAGCAGCTCGAGGGAGGTGATTCTCCCTCCCCCTCTACTCCACTCTGGTGAGACCCCACCTGGAGCAATGCATCCAGTTCTGGAGCCTCTATTACAGAAAAGATATGGCCATGATGGAGTGTGTCCAGACAAGGGCCACGAGGACCATCAGAGGGCTGGAGTACCTCTCCTATGACCACAGCCTGAGAGAGTTGGGGCTGCTCAGTCTGGAGAAGAGAAGGCTCTGAAGTGACCTTATTGTGGTCTCCCAGTATCTGAAGGGGGCCTACGAGGAAGCTGTTGAGGGACTCTTTGGGATGTCAGGTACTGATAGGACTAGGGGGAATGGAGCAAAAGTAGAAGTGGGTAGATTCAGATTGGATGTTACAAAGAAGTTCTTCAGCATGAGGGTGGTGAGACACTGAAACAGGTTGCCCAGGGAGGTGTGGAAGCCCCATCCTTGGAGGTTTTTAAGGCCAGACTGGATGGGGCTCTGAGCAGCCTGATCTAGTGGAAGGTGTCCCTTCTCATGGCAGGGGGATTGGAACTCAATGATCCTTGAGATCCTTTCCAGCCTTGACAATTCTATGATTCTAGGTATTGCAACACATTTTTGAATCTCTCTAAGTCTACCACTAAAATCAGTATTTCCAAGCAGAAGCATTATAAAGACAGCAATGGCCAACATACTTTGTGAAAGCTAATAAAAGGGCAGTCAGAAATGGGCAAAAGGAACAAAAAGCAAACACAAACACTAAGCTCTTGGTTTTTTGGAAGTTATGCACGTGTATTAAAAAAAAACTGTGGAATAGTTGTATTATTGTGATACTGTAAAAATGTGAACTATTCCTGAGGTAGGTCCACTAACATTTTTTTCAAGCATTGCCAGTATCTTTTCCATATGATTGTGAAGGAGAGAGAGGCCCTGCCAGGCCAACAGGAGGGTATAGAAGGCAAAAATAAATTGAAGCACTCATTTAACCTTCATGCCAGTAGTGATCAGTGATTGCTGCAGTTTCCCACTGGCTCGTATTTACCATATGATGAGTAACTGTTGTTTCATTATTAGGGATAGAACACCTTTCTGAGGTTAGGTTTTATTAGGGAGCTTTTATTAGCTATTTATTCAGAGGCATCTCTCTTGGAGTTCTGGTTTTCCAGATAGTTGCTCAGTAATGTCTTTCTCTCCCACTTACTGTCTACCTGGAATAACTGCAAATTCAGTTTTCATGGTGTCTCTTTGTTAGTGGTTGAAATGTATTTTGTCACTTCTTCACAGCAGCAACAACAAATTCTAACTTTGTTCTCATTTTGTTCTAAATGCTGCAGAAAGAAAAGCTGCAGCTGCAGCTTTGCTCTGTCATCACCCACAGCTTTTGGAATCAGAATTAAACTAGGAGAAAATTCAAACAAAAGAAATAATTCATGTCTTTGGCTGATTGCCTGCAATGTTTTTAAATCAAAAGCCTGTTCCTGGTTATGGGAAGATAAGAGGCATCTGAAAAGTCAAATTTTTGAAATTTAAGTAATGTGTTATATTTTAAATTTAACATTTTGGCAATACAATTGTTATTTACAAGTTCCAGGACAAATTGAATTTGTCCTTTGAACTTGCATTTCTAGGAATCCTAAGCTTTTGTCCAGAGCTTACCTATACTTTTCAATGCTTAGTTTATATATAAAGAAAAATGTACCTCTGCCAGCATTTAAGGAAAAGATTATTCAGTCAATTTCCTGGATTAGATATTTAAGTGGGAGGACAGTTAAAGATAGAAAGATAATTGAAAAACAGGAAAAAGAGCAAGGCTTAAAGCTGGTAGATCAGAGAAGAATAAACTTGCTACTTTCTTTGATTTGCCAAGCAATGCTGCAGGCAGGTGAGATTAAAATACATGAGGAAAGATGAGTTGAGGGAATTATTGACCAGCAGGGGAATTGCAACACTGGCAAAGAATTGGAAATGAGATAAGGGTAGAGTGTGTGGACAGATCTGTCAAGTCTGAGGGCGGATGTCTAGTTCACTTTAGAATTTCCCTTTTCCAGTATTGTTATTACTTTTACTGTGTTACATAGATGGAAAGATATCTTTGGGCCATGGCCAACGTATGTTTTGCAGAGAGAACAGTCTATGCAACAGTGAAACCTCATCAGGGTTAAGTGTACCCTTGTCACCCACACTGAAAGAAACAGTGCAAATGCAAAGAGAGCTAAGGAGATTAATCAGTAAAATGAGTGAAGTTAGTTTCTGCAAATAGGGGGAAGAGAAAAGACCTATTTAAAGAAAAAAAGAGAAGACCTATTTAAAGGGAAAAGACAGTGGCAGCACATGAATAGAGTATAAGAACTGGCCAATGAAAATTTGGGCTGTGAAGAAGAGATAAATTTGAAATTATATGTGGGTAGTGAAGCCCTAGAACAACCTCCTTCAAATACCAGTACTGGCATAAAACTTCTTTTAAGCTAAAACTTGCAAAGGAATTTAGGACATAGGTCTTAGGGCAGTGCCTAGTGGCAGAGATCACTCCTTTCAGGTTTGGTATTGAGCACATAAGCAGTTGTTGCATGTGCTGAACTGTGTTTTCACATTCATAAACCCAGGCTATGAAGTTATGCCTAGGTCCCCTGTTGGTTGACCAACCTTTGTTAGTCTTGCCTAGGCAGCCTGCAGTGTTGAAGATTGCTCCTGATTTCGCAGGGAACCTGCTAGATGTGTGAAACAAGCCCAAAGTAGTGTTTGAAGGTCTCTCTTGACGTGACATTGTGCATCCACGGCTCCTTGTAGTTCCTTCTTTAAGGATCATGCCTTATGACTCAGCTTTTGTAATAGAGTTGCCAAAACTTTCATAACAGTCAAGATGTGTAACAAATGGTAATGAAATTTACACTCCTCCGGGAGTAATTTCTTCTGCTCTGCTCTGATGACTCATTTAGTCAGTGCATCCCAGAAATAAGAAAGAATGGATATCTATCTATAAAGTGGCTAAGAATGATGAAGCTACTTCCTACCAATAGGTCCTATCTAACTGTAAGAGTTTCGGGACTGTTTGGAGGTGAAACAGAAAATTACCATGACTGGCTCTAAGAGTGCCATGGTCCTCAGCAGCACTCTTAAGTGTTGATAGGAGTGTAGTATGGAGCATTGTAACTGGCCTGTAGAGGACCTTCCTTGAGGATGAGCTCGGTCTCCATCTCTGAGACCTTTCAGCTTCCTTCACTTGGCACCCACACCCAAGAAGCTGGAGCAGAGCTGTGGTGGTGCTGCTCTAGGAACATAGGCTTGGAGGGAAATAGGAGGTGTGGGGCTTATGGTGTCAGGTCCTGTGGGAAACCTACAGCTAGTCAAGGTAGAATTTGATTGAATGCACAAATTGTGCCTTGAGGAAGGAATTTTTCCATTTAAAGCTGGTATTTGTTCCTGGTCCAACTAGCTACTAAAAGCCTGCTAAGAGGATGGGTACAGTCTTGAAGTTGCAAAGTTACTTAACTCTATTCTAGGACTTGCAAAAGCTCTTTGAAGATTGGTTTGGGATTGTGCTTTTTTTCCCCAGTTCTTATTCCTGAGTGGCCTTTATTATATTGTGCCTTCATTTCCTAACTGATGTAACATGCAGTTCTTCCTTTTACATTGAACTTGGTCTGTAAATTGTGGAGGTAAGAAAAAATAATTGCCAGGGAAATCTTTGAACAATTGAATGGAGATGGGCGATGCAGAATGAAAAGATTTTTCAAACAATCTAGCATGCTTCAGAAGATTAGAACTGCACTAAAGCAAAAGAGCATTTAAGCTCTGCCTAGTTGGTCCCATTGTCATAAATGTATTTTAGTTCCATATTCCTCTGGTCATTTTGTCACCTCGTAATTCTCAGAGCCATCTCTTAATTCGTGTTGAAAATGACTGAAGCATGTTTTGTGTTTTTCCTCAAAAAGGGATTGCAGCCTCTTTTGCTGTAAAGCTTTTTAAAGCATGGATGGCAGAGAAAGATGCCAATTCTGTTACCTCTGCTTTAAGAAAAGCCAACCTCGATAAGAGATTGCTAGTAAGTACAATCTGTTTTCAATAATCCTTACCTCTCCTTGGGAAAGAAAAGGAAATAAAATGCAGTTGGTTTGATATAAGTATGTTAACTCCTCCTCATGCTCTCTGAGCATTTTAAAAATATTTGGAATCACAGCAGTATTGTTATGATGCATTGATACAGGTTCAAGAACATGAAATGTTCTTTTTGCATTCTGTCTCTCTTTTTCCTATAGTTAAACACTGGATATGTGGAGCTTGGGAATTACTGAAATGTTGGGATTTTTCCTAGCTACTGCTAGCAAAACAGCAACAGCAAATGTGCAGGAGAACTTTTTTTTTTTAATTATGTTTTACTTTTGTAAATAAAATATAAAGGATTCTAATCAGAATTTGTTTCCAAAGCAGCAGTGTTTAAACAGTATAGTGAAAGCACAGTAAGCTGATTTTCTGCAGCAGGAGCCATCTGGGTAGCATAAATGGTCCTGCAGTGATGACACCAAGACTCAGTAGGAGCAATGCAGGAAGGCTTCCAGCCTTTGGACTCAAAACCTGTGTTTGGGTTGGTAGCAATGGTCTGAGGTATTTAGAGTATACATGAATGTGCAGCAGTGTCATGTGCCTCCCTCTCCCAGTGTCTTTCTGAAGATCAGTAGCATGCTTTAATCCTCAAAAAGATTGCTGCTGTGATAATCCAATCAAAAGCTCTGCATCCTGTGCAGCGCTGCCTGGAGAATTTCAGCTGTATTTCCTGTGTCGACCTCAATAATTTATGATTAAGCAAGAATCTTTCAAAAGTAAAGCAGCCTCCCACACCCCTTCAATTTGTATTTGGCTTTAAAAATCCAAGTCATAAATAATTTGCCATAAAGCTGGGAAATAGACTAATTACCCTGTTTATTAGAGGGGGGGAAAGCAAACTGCNAGCATAAATGGTCCTGCAGTGATGACACCAAGACTCAGTAGGAGCAATGCAGGAAGGCTTCCAGCCTTTGGACTCAAAACCTGTGTTTGGGTTGGTAGCAATGGTCTGAGGTATTTAGAGTATACATGAATGTGCAGCAGTGTCATGTGCCTCCCTCTCCCAGTGTCTTTCTGAAGATCAGTAGCATGCTTTAATCCTCAAAAAGATTGCTGCTGTGATAATCCAATCAAAAGCTCTGCATCCTGTGCAGCGCTGCCTGGAGAATTTCAGCTGTATTTCCTGTGTCGACCTCAATAATTTATGATTAAGCAAGAATCTTTCAAAAGTAAAGCAGCCTCCCACACCCCTTCAATTTGTATTTGGCTTTAAAAATCCAAGTCATAAATAATTTGCCATAAAGCTGGGAAATAGACTAATTACCCTGTTTATTAGAGGGGGGGAAAGCAAACTGCATCTTATTTCTATTTCTAAACTTGACTCACAAACTTTCAGCTGTTGCCTCTCATTATGCTTCTATATTGAACAACTATAAAGTATCAGATGATGTTGTCTAGCACAGATGCCTTCATGAAGGTCTCCTCTTGATCTCATTTTCAGTAAGCAAACAGATTGAGGGTCTCTCACTTCTTTGTTAAGAAAAGTGCTCTTCATGCCACCAATCACTGGTAGACACCAGAAGCTGGATAGGAAGCAAATGCTGTGGAATCTTTGCCAAGAGGGGGCGTTTGCTGCAGCAATTTAAAAGAATAATTTTAGCTTTCTTAAGTAACTGGACTTTAATAAATCACAGCTTGCCAGAGTCTTTTGAATGAGAAGTGCCTGCAGGAAGTGCAGACAGTTCATAGTGGATTTTGTGATTTTTGTTAAATGCTAAGTGTTCAGTGGTAGTCGTTGCTCAGCCGAGTGGTGACATCAGGCCAGGATGCCTGTACATCTTAGGTCAGAGACACTGGCAGGGCATGGGAAATGTGCTTTGGCCCCTTTGGACTTTCTTTACAACTCTTGGAATCTCAAAAAGGTACAGTTTCTGAGGGCTGTTTAGATCAGCACCTGAAGCTTGTGGCTGTTCCTAAGTGCATGCACCTTGTGTGGAGTGGCTGTTAGGGTTTTTTGTGTAACCAGCCATCATCTTTCCCCTCCACTCTAATGAAGCACAACAACATGAAGGAAGTGTTGACACTCCAGTGCTGAGACAAGCATTGACTTTAAGTGCAGTACCAGGTGATTCCCAGTGTTCCTTGGTAAAAGAATGTTCTTTCCATTCTGTGGAGAGCCATAGTTGATTATTTCTTTGACAAAGGACATTACTCTCTTTTCAGGAACTGTTTCCAGCCAACCGGCAGAATGTGGACCATTTTGCCAAGTATTTTACTGAAGCAGGTCTAAAAGAGCTCTCAGATTTCCTTAGGGTTCAGCAGTCACTGGGGACTCGGAAGGAACTTCAAAAAGAGCTACAAGAACGTCTGTCTCAGGAATGCCCGATCAAAGAGGTAAAGAGTGGGGTTGTTTTTTCCAATTTTTATTGATGTAATAATAGCCAAAGACTTAAATCAACAGTGGGTGCAGAGGAACAGATATGAGCACCTCACAGGTTTCATCTGCTTTTCTTTGTTCATCAGTTCACTCCATGCTTAAAACTAAAGCAGTCCGGATTTGCAAGTCCAGCTGATCATGGGGTTTGGGATTTTTTGGATCAGTTATACTTGATGAGAAAGTATTGCAGTTAACTGCTTTAACTGTGGGGTTGGAGGGGAAGGGCAAAATTCATAGTCAAGTAATAGTAACATGCTAAATGCTTCCATTTTGTTACTCTCGTTCTATTTTTTTTCTGTTAATTTGTGTTATTATTTGTAAATGACCAGAATTTGGTTAATCAACATTGGTTCTGGTTGACTGGGGACGTTGCTTAAGACAGCAGTTTGTTTCCTGCTCCAGGTAGTCCTTTATGTAAAAGAGGAAATGAAAAGAAATGAGCTGCCAGAGCCAGCAGTGATCGGTCTGCTGTGGACCTGTGTCATGAATGCTGTGGAATGGAACAAAAAAGAAGAGCTGGTTGCAGAGCAAGCCCTCAAACATCTAAAGGTGTGTGCATGGCTGAAGAGGGGAAGGACTGCTGTAAATTAACAGAACATGCTCTAGTTGTGTGGTGAACTACTACACTTCTACAGGTGAACTCGCCTGCTCAAATCCAGGAAATTTAGTTTGGTGTGAGGACACTGAGCACACCAAGCGGTGGGTGTAGTCCTTTCTCCTTTAGTCAAATGAATGCAAAATTGAGGAAGTTCAGATTCTGAATGCCCCAAGGCATACAATGCAGAGAACCAGGGCAGCCAGAGGTGGTCACAGTCTGACTGCTTCTGCATTGTGCTTTCATAGTATGCCAGATTCTGAGAGGCTTCTCACTTTGGAGACAGTGCTAAGCAAATGCCATGACTGAGTTCTGCTTAGACTTGTCTAGCAAGCCTGTAGGATCTGCCTTTGCCATGTGTTTGCCAAAAGCAGAGTTTTGAGAACATGGTGAGGTGGCACTTGTGCCGGCTTTGCACAGAGCTGGTCGGACCCCAGCAGGACTGCTTGGCTCAGAATCTGTGAGATGGCTGTTGCTGATATTGAGTGAGAGAGGCATACACAGCAACTTGCCAGCTAGCAAGCCAGGAGCTGACTCTGAGACCATGTGTATTGTATAGTGTGGTTACACTCTGATCCAGGTAGCATTGTAGTGGGTGAGAGAATGGAAAGCATGGGAAGACAGACTGTAGCTTGCCAAGTGATGACAGGTGGCAGTGTCACCATCCTGTGTTAGTACAAAAACTCTGACAACCTTAGTGTGGGGGGAAAAAAACCCAAAAGCTAAACACAATGCAAAGGCATCAGAGCCACTGCCGTGGGCAGCATTCCTCACTGAAGCCTGATGGAACTGTGTGGCACAAGACATTTGAACTGAGAACAGAAGTACAGAGGCTTTTCAGCAGAGTTAGTCCTTGTAAGCTGGTAAACCACGAGCAAGCAAATACTTGCTTGCAAGCAAGCATGAGCAACTATGAGCAAGCAAATACTTACTACCTCATAGCCAGGGCTGCAAGGATTCTCCTTAGGACAGGAGCAATCTGTACTTTATTCTTTATGGCCAATTGGACTTTAAGCTTGATCTGAATCCCTTTCTTCTTCATATTAGATGGCTCTATATACTTGGAGTTCCCAGGTTGATTTATCTTTTACTACTCTTGTTCTTTCATCTGAACTGGGTTCCCCAATCAGTCATCCTAGTCTCTTAGGATCTTGGGTAGTCTTTCATGGTAAAATTGAATGCCTTGAAGTCTTCTCAAGTGTCCCAAATAGCAGCAGAAAGATGAGATAGTTTCCAGAAGGCAGAGAGACATAGTCTTTCTTACTCTTTTGATGTAAAAATTGGCCCTCTCTCTTGGAGTTGTAACAGAGTAGCTGTTGAGATTTATTGTCTAGTACTGCAGAGCAGATTCACAAACACTTTGTGGAATATTTGAACATTGGGAAGAGAGGCTTTGTGCAGATATTGTCTGGATGCTTAGTCCTGTTCATCTTACTGACACAAGCTATCAGTTGCATGTCTAACCCTGCCACATTAGGTCAGAATTGATGATCTCAAAGGTCTTTTCCAACCTGGTTAATTCTGTGAATTCTGTAAAGCATCTTGCCTATGGGATGTACCAAGTGGTGGGGCTGTACCTGACAGATCGCTTTCACAAAGCAGTTCCCAAAGCTTGGACATCTGGCTACCAGTCCCTTTAATTTATCACATTTTTCTTTCTCACTAAGCTGTGTGCATGACACCCTTGAAAAGATGTGGCAAGGCATAGAATACTGACCTGGTTTACAGTTCCTAACAAGGCTTACTGGGTGGATGGCTTCCTACTGGAGGTGATGTGCAGCCATGAGCCAGCGTGCTCAGGCAGTGCAGTAAATGTCATGTGTGCCATCTGTATGGCAGGAGGTGATAGGGCAAGCTACTGAACGTTGAATCTTGCAGGATAAGCTCCTCGGTGTCCCAGTAACCTCGCTATGACCCTGGGGCTTAGCCCCTAGGCCTTCTCCAGTGCAGAGAAGAGACATTCTCTGTGGGTGGTGGAAATCCTCCAGACAACTGGCCCTGCAGGCAAGACTGTGATATCAGCTTGGTGAGGCAAATGGAAAATACTGCCACTTAGCTCAGCCAGCAATGGGAGGAAGCTAGTTTTATGGCTCCTTAGTCAAGACACTAGTTAAACATAATTTTGTCTGTACCAGTTGAGCAGTGAGAGAAGAATGTGAAGGGAGTCAGTCAGGTACAGCAAAAAGGAAGGTTTCCTGTGAACTGAGAAGGTAGGATTTTTTGTTAGAATTCACACAGACAGCAGCACTTCACAAAACTGTGGATGGCTGTGGGTTCTGCTGAGGCTATTAGATAAACTGCAAGCTCTGTTGCCCTGCATCTTGCCTCCTAAGTACTGGCTGGATGCTTCAAGGGCTAAAAGGAGAGAAAGAGGAGTCGTGCCACCTTAAGCCTGCAGGTTGTTTATAACATATGGCTATACATGCCAGAAGAGGAAAAACCTCACCCTCTGGTGTTAGCTACCTCTAGTCATTTGTCAGAGTTAGTCTGTAAGGGATTTTCTTCCTCAAGTAGCCATTCTGCCTGCTTGGCTGCTCTTGTTAAAGTTGCTGTGTGATTTCTTGAATTTCTCTTTCTTTAACAGCTCTTAATGGTTTTGCATGAGATGTCGTGGACTAACCTTTCAAATGTCAGTTGATTGTCAATGTGTTCTAATAATTTTTCCATGGATCAAGTTGAGAAAACCCCTCAGTTGTTAGCCTCTTATGGAGAATGCCTGAAGTACAGATACTGTGGAATATGTCCATCAGTGCTGCTGGTGATGGATGGCTTTTTTTACCTGACCACATTCATCAGCAGCCCTGCTTGCAGAGACCAGAACTCTCTGATCTCAAGCCATTGCAAATCCAGATGAAAAATGCCAAACTGAGAGTGTTACTGCAAATGATGAAGAAAGGCTGAACAAGAACAATTTAATTAGTAACCTTCATATATATATTTGTCCCTTCGGCTCTGAAAAAATGCTCTTAGTATTACTTTAAAATTAGAAATGCAGTCTTAGTTGGACTCGTTAGTGGCTAAGAGGAAAAGGAATTGGAGAGAGATAAACACTGTAGTTTTTAAGGAAGGAGTGAACAAGATGTATGGTCCTTTAACATATTTTTTTAATGTTAAAGTCTGAAAGTAACACAAAAAAGGTTTTGTTTTATCTCTTATTATATTAATAAACTCAGGAAAGGAGAGTGCAGTGTACTGCTGCTGTCATGTCAGAGTAACCTTGGCAGTTACTGCTGTGCTTTAAAACCATTGCTGGTTACCAAAGCAAAGGTTGTCCTGATACTCTGATGGTGATGAGGAAAAAATAACAACTTGATCACCAGTTAACCTGAAATAATTGAATTCAATTTCCTGGCACTTCTGAAACCTCCATGAAATTAGAAATTTGCATTTCCATAATCTTGGTCCTTGGATATTTTATGATCTGACCATCAGTAAAGCATCACTCTTGAATCAGCAGCATGCTGCCTTGTAAGATGCCAGAACAGCAGTGCTCCAAGATGTGGACTTCATGAATTGATCTTACAAAATTCAGTATCTATAAGTGGTGCTGAATTTTTGCTCACAGCCTGCAGCACACCTTAGAAAAGCTTGTGGATATTTATGTGTATGCATTGTATGTGTTTAAGTAAATGTAATTGGCAAGTAAATGTAAGCTTCAGTGAAATATTTTCAAGGATGAAATTGATGATGCTTACATTTAAAAAAGTTACTTATTTTCAGTGTACTGACATGTATTTTATTTTTCATCTTCTTTTCTTTTCAGCAATATGCTCCCCTGCTTGCTGTGTTCAGCACTCAAGGCCAGTCAGAGCTGATTCTCCTCCAGAAGGTGCAGGAGTACTGTTATGACAACATTCACTTCATGAAAGCCTTTCAGAAGATAGTGGTACTCTTTTACAAAGGTAAAAGGCTTTAGCTGTCCTTGTGTACTGTGTCACTGATTCTCAGTGCCAACCAGTCACCTGCCGTGCCATAGGAAGCATGTTCTCTGGGGACTGCATATGAGAAGGTTGTGTTGCAGCTGAGCTCTGAAATAGCTTGTGCTTTGATAGTTCAGAGGAGCATGTGGCAGCAGGAAAAGCCAAAACAAGCCCTTCTCTCTCTCTGTTGTGTTTATCCTGTAGTCAAGAAGCATGAACAGGATCCAAGAACTATCCACAGCCTATTCAAGTGCAGTTAGTCCTTGTGGTAAACCACTTCTAGGAAGACCATTTCCATGATTCTAAGACACTCATATAAATTCCTGGCAGATCTAAAAATTAGATTAGGTCTTGATTTTAAGAAACCCTCTAAGCAGGAAGACTTTTAAGGACTAGGGTTTTTTTTGTTTGGTTAGTTTTTTTTTTGTTTTGTTAATGCCTCCCTGCCAGAAGCAGTTTTCCCATCTCTTTCCCTTTTCCTGCTGATTTCTTGCAGGTGCCATAGTTTGAGAGGTTTAATTTTTATTGTGAAGTTGACTTCTTCACAAGTTTATTCCATTCAGGTTGTCATAGAAACTAATGATCCTGCACTGCATTTGATGGTTGGGTGCCAAATAGTTTGTTCTGACATTCTTGCTATAAATAGTTGAAGGAGAAAAATCAGCAGGAGCAGAAATGCAATATCAATCTTTGTTCACCTTGTTGTGCCCAGGTACATGGTACACACTCAAGGCAAACAAGTTCAGACTGTTAAAATCATTTAATGGCTTCAGCAGGCTCAAGTAAGTAAATCACATGGATTTCTTTCCATCCTTGTGTCAGTATAGCTTGGCCCTAACCACCAAATGAAAAAGCAATGCACTTTGTCTCTCTGCCCTCAAAATCTACAACTTGTAAACATCATTAATGACCAAGGACATATTTTAAGCTGCAATCTGCAGCAAGAATTTTATTTTATTTTATTTTCCTTTCTTTGGAAAGGAAAATTCACTTTGGACATGGGGACA
This sequence comes from Semnornis frantzii, assembly GCA_013399775.1. Classification (NCBI taxonomy): domain Eukaryota; kingdom Metazoa; phylum Chordata; class Aves; order Piciformes; family Ramphastidae; genus Semnornis; species Semnornis frantzii. The sequence continues at coordinate 37,388 of VWYK01031713.1, read as the reverse complement.
GAGTGCTATAACTGCTATGCACTCAAGACCTCAGCTGGTCAAACCAGAAATAGCCTTCTGTAGGACTCCCTTCAGAATTTTTGTAAATTCATTACTGCAAGATCAGCCCTGACACTTCAAAGTATTTTTTTAAAAAAGGAAATAAATCACTAAATTGTAAGTTGAACCTGAACATGCTCCAGGAAGTTCACATCTACTCTGCTCACCCCATGTCCTCTTGTTCTGATTCTGGAAGTGTACTCAGGCAGACTGGTTAGGAAAGGTGAGAAGACTTCAACCTCAGCGCTACAAGTGCCACAGTATCATTTAGGGTTTGCATGATGCCTGGAAGACTGTTTGGAGCTACCATCTGGCCTGTCAGGAGAAGCTGTGAGTTCAGTGTTCGACATCTTCAGAACTCACCACGCCCATATTCCTGGCTGGAATAGCTTGGGCAGGTGTGCCAAGGCACTTGCCTTTCTGCCATCTGATGGCAGAGCTGCCAGCCTTTCCTGGCCCTGCTTAGGCTGGAGCTGGATCTGCCCTGTTTGGCAGACTTATTGCTGTCTGCTAGCAGATGCTTGCCTGAGTTGACAGCCAGCAGCCATAGGGTACTTCTGAGCGCTGGTCAGAGTAAGGAAGGCGTCAACTCCATCTGCTTACAGCAGCTTGGCAGTTACAGTGGCCAGCAGCTGAGAACATGGTGACTGAACCACACAGAAGATTGGAAAGATTCTGGCAGAAGTCGTCCTCCAGTTGTTGTTTCCTTCACATGTTACTGAACTTCGGTGCCTGCTTCTGCTGTGTTTCAGTCCTGGTAGATCTCTCCATGTCCTTCTCTGCAGTTCGTGCCTACCCACTAGAAACAAGCCACTGAGTCTTCTGTTTCCTAATAGTCAAGAAAAACAACCCCCAGAAGCTATTATTTGCTTTGTCAGTGGTGAGGGACTCTGGAGGGATTTCAGGGTACCTAATGAACTTTTTCTAATTACAGATAAAGACATCTGAAGTAGCTATGGATGGGCAGACAGAAATGCAGCTACCTATTAGCATGAATGTGAACACTTACTGCTTATTACTCATTGTAAGGGAGTGTATCCTGGGCATGAAGACAGTGATGATAGTCACCAAATGCCACTCGTGCTTTGGCAAATACAGTTGTATGACTACTCATCAGCATGTCCAATGTCTTACATTGAAACCCTTCCTGTGTTTCTGTCATAAAGTAGCCCTTGGATTACTTTCCTGGGAATTACCTGGGAATACTTAAACACATTAACAGGAATGATGTGGCTCATTATCACCTAGGTTGTCTTGAAAGCCTGTGTTGTTGGGTTTTTATTTATTCTGGAATATCTACTTTGCCCCCAGTGACAGCCCAAGCCCTGTTTTCCTTTACATGGTAGCATCTTCTTCCCAGCTGGTAGAACTGCAGAAGCAGTTCTGTAGTCAGTTAGAGCTTGTTGATATTTGGGCCAGTCCCAGGCACAAATCCAGGCTGGGTGGAGAGTGGGTTTAGAGTTGCTCTGAAGATAGAGACTTGAATGTATTGGTTGATGAGAAGCTCAGCATGAGCTAGCAGCATGCTGGCTGCATCTGTGGGCTGCATCAAGATGAGTGTGGTCAGCAGGGCAGGAGAAGTGATTCTGCCCCTTTACTCTGCCCTTGTGAGACCCCACCTTGAATACTGTGTCCAGTTCTGGTGTCTCCATCATAAGAAGGGCACAAAACTGTTGGAGTGAGTCCAGAGAGGGCCACAAAGGTTGATCCAAGGGCCAGAAAACCTCTGCCTTGAGGATGGCCTGAGGGAGCTGGAGTTGTTCAGTCTACAGAAGAGAAGGCTCTGGGGGGGCCTTATAGTTGCCTTCCAGTTCCTGAAGGGATCCTAAAAGAAGACTGGAGCGAGACTTTTCCTAAGGTGTCTAGAGACAGGACAAGGGGGAATGGGTTTAAGCTGAGGGAGAGTAGGTTTAGACTGGATCTTAGGAAGAAGTTCTTCAGTATGAGGGTAGTGAGACTGGAATAGGCTGCCCAGGGAGATTGTAAATGCCTCCTACCTGAGGGTGTTCAAGGCCAGGTTGTATGAGGCCTTGAGCAGCTGAGTCTAGTTGAGAGGCATCCCTGCCCGTGGTGGAGAGGCTGGAGTAGAGGATTTCTAAGGTCCCTTCCAACCTAAGGCATTCTATGATGTTTTATCATTGTGTTCCTGGTATACTGTAGAGAAAAAGAAGCTGAGCAGTTCTGTACCCATCCTTGGCAATGTTACTTTTCTGGTTGTCACTTAAAGCCAGTGCATCTGTAAATCTGAGAGCTGCATTTTGACCAATAATCTTACAAGCTAGTTCCAGAATAAGACTTACTGAATTCTCCTGGTAACACCTAACAAGCTTTGCAGCTTCCTTGCCTCGTGCTTGCACTGTGTATTGGTTTTAAGAATCTTCCAGGTTGAATTTTGTCCCTTAGCTGTCAGTAAAAGCAGCATTGTTGTTGCTGGATTACATGTTATATAACATCCTCATTTGCAGAATCTCCTTTCTTTTAGTTTCTGTCCCACCTGGAAATTTCAAATGTGGCATCTTGATGCTGTTGAAATTAATAACCACTCCTTTGACAAGGATCAGTATTTCACTCTTTAAACAGCAGGTACAAAGCCTCTGTGTGCTTGCACATTGGAATTCAAGACATTTACAAAATGTGGAGGAAAAAAATTAAAATATCATGAGTACATGTGAAATAGTGCACTGCTTTGCAGCTGCATAATTTGGCCACAGGAATACTTTTCTGCCCTGCAGAGATATTGTAACCAAGCCACGTAGACTGTCTCCTCAAATGCTGCAAGAATCCTGTGCTTATAAGAACTGAATCTTCAAGTTCCACTCGATACTCAGCTTTTGATTTTGCAGTGGAACACAATTATCCTTAGCTAGATTCATTATTCAAGTACTTTCTTTTGGTACTGGATGCAGAATTTTCCCAGCAAAACCCATGAAGTCCATAACTGTAGTGTGGGTGACATTCCTTGTATCGAAAGGGCCCTTGCCTGAAGGCTCTGTCCTGCCAACTGAGTTAGCTGCAATAGAGTTGAATTTTGCAGCTAGATTGGCTGTGGTGACAGCTGACAGGGTGTGCTTTTCCCTCGACTGAGATTGAGAGCACGAATTTGTTAGAACCATGTGATTTAGTACAAAGCTCAGACCTGAACTTCAAGTAGGTTTCCAGTGAGCCCTGCAGGAAAGAGCTTGTCTGCTCTGAAGCTCTTCTCTTTCATCAGGGACCTTGTTGGAGCCTCTGGCCATGGGAGTGTGAGTGGCAGTTGGCTGCCCCTGCAGCAAAGCCAGCTCTCTCAGGCTGGCATCACCAGTGTGAGTGGCAGTTGGCTGCCCCTGCAGCCAAGCCAGCTCTCTCAGGCTGGCATCACCAGTGTGAGTGGCAGTTGGCTGCCCCTGCAGCCAAGCCAGCTCTCTCAGGCTGGCATCACCTGGGACTGCAGTGACAGTGCTGTGCACACGCCCACAGACCGTAGCATTCAGCTCCAACCATTAAAACTTCTCTCTAATCAGCTTCAATGAGGTATAACTATCTATATACAAAATGAATCATTCTCTTCCTCCTCCTGTCCCCCCACAGTGTTCCCATTGCTTCAAAGCAACCTAGAGGTATAATTAACTACACCCGGTCCTGCATGATTGTTCAGTTGAGCATCTCTGTGCTGACAGGAGAGTTATCTTTTCTTGTGAGCACTGGAGGCATGAATATATTGCAAATAATATTGCTCAGACCTGAAAGGAGTTGGCAGTTGTCCTCTTTGTAGCTGAATGCATTTTCTCCTTTGTTAGTGTAGGAGGATTATTGCTGTGCAGTTATACAGGGAAATTTTTCATCCTTCTGACTTGAGAATGTTTTCATCTCCGAGTCATGCGGTGAGGTTGCATGCTGCTGTTACTGCGTGTGGAGGGTTGGGGAGGCAAAGAGAAGCTCCCTCTTCATCTTTAGCACTAAACCCATTAAGCTTTCAGTCAGAAAAAGAAATCCTGTTACTCTTGGACTGCCTAGCTGGAGATGCATTCTTGTTCAGGATCATCATACAGACTGTGATACAGCAGCAGTCTTCTGCAGCTTCTTGTATACAGCAACATCGTGTCTTTAAATGTCAACAATGCCCAAGAGCTACTTTGAGTCTCAGGAATGGGTTGCTCTGCTCTGTTGGGTTTGGATTTCTTTTGTTTGTTTTATTTTCCCCTGAAATATCTTTGCCAAAGCATCGCCATGTGTGTCACTCCATGAGTAATTCTGCAGGTGTAGTGATATGAACTTCAGGACTCTGTGGTAAACACAAGCTTTGTCCCTGCAGGGGTTAAACTGCAGTTTCATGAGAGTCCACACGAAATATTTTCACATTTGCTAAACGAAAAGCCTGATTCATTAAATGTTGAAATGCCTTTGAGCTGCTGCCGGAGACTCCTGACAAGTATTTAATGCAACAGGTTTGAAACATCTTCCTTAGCTCTGATGTTTTGGTTGCATACAAGAAAGGATTTGCTGTGATGTGCTGTGACTTCAGCAAGATGGGACTTCAGGTGCCATTCACTAAGCACAGCTTTTATAGCTACTGAGGAAAGCCCAGAGCAAGCAGAGTCTTGTTTTCCCTGCATTTGTAGCTTACTGCCAGCTGCAGTGAGCTGCAGAAGGGGTTTTATTTTGGAATAGTGTCTGAGATAAGGTAACTTTCAGCCACATTGCACTCACTGAATTCCAGATTTGCAGGATGACTTTCATAGTCAGTTACTGTTGGATGTCTTTGGGTAGTTTTGATTAAGTTCAGATGTATCTGTGGTTGCTTCCATCTGTTTGTTATTCAAAAACATATGTGGAAAGTGTCTACTTCATCTCATTTTATCAGATGCTTTGGGGTTTTGGTGTCATTTATTTCAATTTGCCACCTTCTCTTCCCTACCATATCTGCTATAACCTTTCGGCTGAATCAGAAGGTGACAGTCAGGGTCAGTGCTTCAGCAGGAGAATGTGAAGTGAGTGGGATGGCACCAAGGAGTTCAAGGAAGCAGTGAATGTGTTGATTTTGCAGAGCAAGGGAGAGTAGTTTGTTCACAGAGAAGAAGAATGGAAATGTTAATGAGATGTAGAAAGCTGTCTTTAGTCATTTTATAGAACAAACACAGTTTGGGTATTTTGGTTTGTCTGGTTTTAGGGTTGGGGTTTTTTGTGTGTTCTTGCCTCTTGCATTACATAACTGCCAAAAGGCCATTTTGGGCCCCAAATTTTGCCTCCATTGCCATCAATTACACAGTTATTTGGCTTGGCTGGATTGCAGGAGCTTTGTTCCTGGGGCTAGAGGTCTGTTGTTAGACCTAAATTTGCATCTGTTAGAAATAATAAGTGTCCTTGCTGCTTATTAGGATTTCTTTATTCTGGATCTCACTGACAGCTGTTTTATTCTTGATGCTTGACATCAAAATGTCAGCTGTGCTGTCCATCTAACCCAGTCCCTTAAATGGGTGGTCTGAATAGTGACCTTAAAACTCATTAGCTAAGAACAATAAAGCACCTTTAGGGAAAAATGACTGCAGAAAGTCCCTGCTGGCTATGTAGTAACTGTTCAATCAGGAGGTGTTTCTCACAACAGATTTTTAGAGCCAGGTATGGTGGTGTGATGCAACAGCCAGAAAAAGCATGGCATTTCTTACTGTGTTTTTCAATGCATCCTGTAAGATGCTCGGATAAAAAGAAGATGAAGAGAGAACTCTCCTTTACAGAAGCACAATATGTGGCTCTTTAAGCCTCATACATTACACATCTTATCACATCTGGAATCCCCTCTGTGCACCAGATATGCTGTAGTCGTAACCTAATACAGCTCATGCAAAGCTTGTTCCACTCTGATCCTATTAAGTTATTTTATGCTGCCTTAAAAAAAGAAAAATATATGTATTTTTGTGTTGCAAATCTTCTAACCTCTGAAAGCTAATGTGTTTTTTATAACCCCTGATTTTGCATTTCAGCTGATGTGCTGAGCGAAGAAGCTATCCTCAAGTGGTATAAAGAGGCACACGTTGCTAAAGGCAAAAGTGTTTTTCTTGACCAGATGAAGAAATTTGTGGAGTGGCTGCAAAATGCTGAAGAAGGTATGAGCTCATTTAAGAAACTGTGGTATTCTCTTTGCAAATCAAATATCTTTTTTGAGATTTTTAGTTGGACCAGGTGTAAAGTATACAGATCTTGAATAGAAAACAGCAGGCATGGCTCCTCCAGATTGTTTCCAGCCATGCCTGAGCCTAAGCAAGACTTTCTCCTTTTTAATGCTTGTGGTGTGTCTTTATCAAGTCCTTGAGCTATCAGGTACCACTTCCTTGTAGATAAACTGTTGAAGCTCTTGCAGAGAGAGGAAGGCTGCACTGATGACAGCATGGAGTACCTTGGTGTTAGCATGAGTGACTTAACAGTTTCCTGTATCAGTGTCTTTTTTCTGTGCTGGGGACCTGAACACAGCATAAACCTGCCTGTGCCCTGGCAGCTGAAACCGCTTGTAGCTGAGGGATCAGGCTAAGATGTGTGCTCCACATTTACTGCTCTAACAAAGTTACTGGGGAGGGGAACTGGTTGCTTTAGTCCATAACATTTTTTCTCATGTTCTGTATAGCAAGTTACTGTTGTTTGTACTATAGGTAAGTTGTCTTTTTTGCCTTGAAAAGGAATTCCAAGTCAGTTGGAAAGATCAATCTATGTGTCATAGATAGGGATATAATTACTAATATTGTACTGCATCCATTTAATGTAACTGATTTTAGAAAGCTGGAGAGAAAATGTAGTAATGTGAAGGGGCAGGTAAGACTGCAGCAGCTCACATGTGCAGGTAGCAGTATAAAAGTGGTAGCTCCTTTCACACTTGAGCCTTTGGACTTATAATCTTGGTCTAATGAAGCATTTTCTCCTCTTTCAGTCTTCCACTTGCATGCCTTTCTGTTGCTCTTTATTTTTATCCCTTCCTGCATGTCCCTTCTGCCAGATGTCCTTAATTATAAAGTCCAGTACAAATGGAGACAAAATGTTGCTGTGAGAACACGCAGACCATGTGTTTGCTCTGGGAAATGTGATCTAAGGTGTAATACTCATTGGCAGGAAGCCTTTTGCTGTCAGGTGAACCCAGACAAACACAGTAGGATGCAAAGTAGCTTTTGTTGCCAAAAAAAAACCCCAAACAAACAAAAACCAACATATGTATTCCTGTTTCTAAATTAGTTCCCCTGCTTCCACTTCTAAATTGTTTTTATCTGATGCTACACAAACCATAAAGAATTTCACCTGTATGGATTTTATACCTGCTGTAGAGTAACACCACATATGCTTTTCTAGATAGGCTGGAGGATGATGATGATGATTTGTATTTGCAGAGCAAATAATTTAAAGGATGCTTCCTGGATGATGCCAGTACAACCTGCTCATGGAGATTGGAAGAGTAAGGAAATAATACTGACCCTTTATTAAACTCAGCTCAGCCACACATTGCCTGGCTCTGCAGATGAGGACCAGAGTTAGAGTTGATAATGATCTGGTTGAAATTCTAGTGACAGATGTGTGAAGGAAGAGCTCCACCATGGAGGGTAACCAGAGCAGATCTTGGCCTTCTGAAGCTGTGCATTTCTTTCTGGCTTGCTCTGTTTAATCTGCCAACCCTTCCTAGGAATGACTGGGGCTGTTGAAAACTTTGAGTTTTGGAAGGACACCTTGTTGTTTGTATAGGATTGCTCACATCACTGTCCTTGTGCAGCACTCATGCACTGTTTTACTTTCTTCTCTTCTAGAGTCGGAGTCCGAAGGGGAGGAGAACTGAGACAGTTAAACAAAGCACAGTCTGGATCTAGGTTAACGCCAAATGCGCTTGGGAATGCCCTACTGTTCAAGCAAAGAGGCTTTACTTCAGTGTCATACAGAAAACTATAGGCTAGGCTTTCCTTTTGTTTAGAAGAATAAAGGTTTTTTAATGGAGCCCTGAGGGATTTAGATGCTTTACTTGGGACTCTACCTCTGGCTCATTGTACACTAACTTAGGCAAAGACATTCAGCAAGGAGCCATATAGAAAAGAAAAAAAAAAAGTGAAGTGAAATACTTATGGACTCCTTTTTATTAACAGTCTTTTTTCAGGTACTATGGTATATGAACACTCCAATTTCTGTTTCTAGAACTGTTTGGTCTGTGTTTGTAGCTCAGTATTGGCTTGTGTATGTGATTTGACACCACCACATTTTTTTGAATAAATGGCTTTTGTATCTTAGTTTCATGCTGTCAGAGTGCTTTCTAAATTTAAGTCCACCAAGCCCACAACACTTCTGCCTCTGTTGGGATTGGAAAGAGAAAATACAACAAAAGCTTGAGGGTTGAGACAAAGGACAGAGAGGGCTTGCTTGCCAATTATCGTCCTGGGCAAAACACTCAACTTGAGGAAACAATCAATTTAAACAACAGAACCACCACCAGTTTACCAACTGAATAAGAACAGGACAGTGGTAAATAGCATTGGATCTTAAAAAACACACCCTCCTCTGCCTTCTTCCTGGGCTCAGCTTGTTTCCAGTTCTCTAATTCCTCCCTCACAGCAGCGCAAGGGGCCAGAGAATGGGAGTTGTGGCCAGTCTGTCATCACACGTTGTTGCTGTGGCTCGTTCTTAACAAGGGGGGGAAAGCTCGTAATCATTCTCTGCTGCAATGTGGTGTCCCTCCCATGGGGGACAATCCTCCCCAAACTCCTCCACTATGGGGTGCACCCCTCTCAGTGACAGAGTGCTTCAGCATGACTTCATTAAGAGTCACATCCTTCTTCAAGAGCAATTCCCTGCACCAGCAGGGAGTCCTCCATGGGCTACAGACAGGAATCTGCTCTACCATTGCCCTCTGTGGGCTGCAGGGTCTCAGCCTGACATTTCACTGCAGGCCAAAATGGAACTGCTGTTCCCTCACTGACCTGTCTGCATGGTTGTTTCTCTCCCACCCCCTCCCAAAAGAGAACTCATCCAACAGTTATTTTCTCCTAGAGGCACTGATTTTCATGGCCTTGGTCAGAGATGAGTCCAAGTTGATGCTGGGGGAGCTTCTCAAAGCTACTTAGAAGAGCCACACCAGTAGCCCTCTTCACCACTACCTACTAGGTACATACCCATTTGGTTTGTCATTTTTACAATTTTCAAAGTGAAAATGGTAAGAGATTGGTTTTTGTACTTGTTAAATCATCATCTGCAGTTAATTGGGATCACTGTCTAATCTTTATTCTCATGTTTCCGTATAACTTTAGATAGATTAACCACATTCCATAGCAAATACTGATTAATTCAATCAACTTAAAGAAAGAACATGTACAGAAACCAATCTACCCAGTTCTGGTGCCCCCAGCATAAGAGGGACATGGAAAGCTGGAGTGGGTCCAGAGGAGGGCCATGAAGATGATCAGAAGGCTGGAGAACCTCCCCTGTGAGGACAGGCTGTGAGGATTGAGATTGTTCAATCTGGAGAAAGCTGAAAAGAAAGTTCTAGGGATACCTTATAGTGGCCTTCCCGTGCCTGAAAGCGGCTTACAAGAAAGCCAAGAAGGGGCTTTTTGCAAGGGCTTGTAGTGATAGGATGAGAGGGAATGGATTGAAGCTTGAGGAGGGCAGATTTAGACTAAATACTGGGAAGAAATTCTTTACAATGAGGGTGATGAGATGCTGGAGCAAGTTGCTCAGGGAGGTTGTGGATGTCTCCTCCCTGGAGGTGTTCAAGGCCAGATTGGATGAGGCCTGGAGCAACCTGCTCTAGCAGAAGGTGCCCCTGCCCATGGCAGGGGGGTTGGAACTAGATGATCTTTAAGATCCCCTCCAACCCACTCTAGGAATCTACAATGATAAGTCCTTACATGTGACACCTGAAATGTGTTTACCTCAATATATTTCAATTAGATACTTGAATCAATAAATCTATACAGTTCTCAAGACTTCATCCTACTTCCTTTAATGTTCTCTTTGTGCCTTGATGTGATGCCATTTACAATTCACATGCATGTGAGTCTCAAAACTTAAGCCCAGAGCTAGAGGTCTGAGATTCTGGGAATACTCAGCTGGCACTTGGGATCAGAATTCCTGAAATCCTAGGTTGTGCCTTGTGAATGTGAACTCAACACTATCTCCTGACTTGCACTATTTTTCACACAGCAGTTAGTCAGGTAACAGTTGCTGGCCTTTTATTTCTCACAAGTCCAGTAACTTTGGAAGTTGTCTTCTCCTGCTCTATTCCCCCCCAGCTTTGCTGTCCACCCCTCTGACCATGCTGGTGCTGGCCTAGTCATGTAAGTCAGCTTGCTGAGACATCCCACTGCTCCAGACCATCTCTTCAGAGCATATTACTGTAAGCACTGCATCCTTCCTTTCAAACAGAGTTAAATCCACATGGAAAAAAGAGTGATGGGATTTTGTAAGGTTTAGAAGAGCTGGGCTTATGTCCTTCTGGGAGAGAAGCCTGAAGGAGCATAATTAACTGATGGAGTTGGCTATTTTGTCATTAGGTACCAATAACCTAGCAAATAATACAGATTTTTCTATGGGAAAATGAACACTTTGTATAAACCACAGCTCACAGGTGGCAAATACCTTCTCTCCAACTCTCTCTGGCTTTACTGAAAACAGCAAAGAGCAAGTGGTAATCAAATGCTATTGAATGCCAGCATTTATTTTTATAACAGCTGTTGGTCTTTGGAAGGGGAAATATGTCATGTAGGTATCTCCAGTAACTCTGAGGAGACAGTAAGATAGTCACTTCTGCTTGTTTGTAGAGTGATGCATTAGCTGTGTGCCTTCTGTTGCTGTCTTTGCTATCACACAAAATAAATTTGCCAGCCACAAGTGACCTGAAACCTCCTCTTCACAAACTGTGGCTATGAAGTGGTACTATTGAGATGTTACTGCTATGCAGCCACTATTGAGAGGCCTGGGGCTTTCTGGTCTGGAGAGAAGGCCAAGAGGGGATCTAATAAATGTACATCAATACCTGAGAGCTGGGGGCAAGAAGCAAGGGACAGCCTCTGGTCACTGGTGCCTTGTGATAGGACAAGGGGCAATGGATGTAAACTACAGCACAGGAAAGTCCACCTCAACGTGAGGAAGAACTTTTCTGTAAGAGTGACAGAGCACTGGAACAGGCTCCCCTGGGAGGTTGTGGAGTCTCCTTCTCTGGAGACATTCAAGACCTGTCTGGATGCGTTTCTGTGCAACCTGCCCAAGATTCTATGGTCCTGCTCTGTCAGGGGAGTTGGAGTTGATGATGTCCGGAGGTCCCTCCCAACCCCTAACATCCTGTGATTGCTAAAGAGGGTTTAAATTCAAAACAGCAGTTTTCTAAGGTACTAATAAATACTCAGCTGGGTGTAGCTAAAACTACTTCTCTGTATAATGTAAAACTCAGACTGATTTCAAAAGGTGCTGATCTAGAGTAGCACAGAAGGGACAGCACAAAAGGTACCTGCGGTGGGCCTGAGTCGCGGCCCAGGAGGCTGGCTGTGGGCTGGCTGGGCCATCTGCTGGAGAAAACTCGGCAGCAGCAGGAAGCACTTCCTGGCAAAAGGCAGCAAGTCTTGGGTGCCTGCCGCATCAACGTCCTCTGGGCAACAGTGAGCAGAGCTCACTCCCGTGCTTGGTGAGATCTGCGTTGCTGAAGTTCAGGTACCTGCAAGCCACCTACCTATCAAGTTGGACTCAATGATCCTTTCAACTCCAGATATTCTCTGGTGGCTGATGCAGTTGTTCCAGGCCTCAGTTACAGATGCTGGAGAGAAACAGGTGTTTTCAGGACAGGGCTGCTGATCAAGCTGAGATCTGTGCTTTAGAGCAGGGGGAGTTGCACACTGGGTCCGTGGTGGTTGCCCAGTTTGTTTTGGTCACACAGTTCCCAAAACCTAGCATCTTCATGGTGTGCATACTGGGTCTAATGTTTTGCTCTTGGGAGGCCTTCTCAGCTTGCCCTCCCCCCCAGCAACAAGATTTGTTATTTTACATAGGCACTAAGTGTCTTGGAATCCAGTTTTCAGGGATTTTCCACACTTAATCTTTGAGATCACTCCAGATGGGCACTTTTCACACCCATGTGTATTTTAATCCAGCATTTCACATACACTGAACTAGGTATAGCCCTTGTCTGCATCAGACTGAATTCCAGTACAAATACCTCTAATAATTAGGCTTCTCAAGAAACCTGTGGTTTAGAAGCAGAGTTCTGCTTTTGATGTGACTCTTCAGTTGAAGTACCCTTCACTGGAACCCTTCACAGTGCATTTCAGCTAAAAATGTAACCAAATCAAAGCATTTCTTTAACACAACCCTTAAATTAGTGTTTCTGTGCTCCACTTTCCAATGCTAAATGTGTTCTTCATATATGGAATCAGTTGTCCTGTGAAATAAAAAGGTAATCCACAGAAAATGTGCCTCACATAATGCATCACATTTCATTTTCAAACATCAGTGGAATATAGATGTCAGAAGTGTACCCATCTATTTTACTCCACAATAAATAGCAATAGAATGCAATTTAAAATGGGAATGGTTTAAGTTGAAGGAGATTCCTCCCTTCTGGCCTGCCCCTCAGAAACCATTCTGAGGTTTCAACTAAGAGAGACATTCATACTGCTTTAAAACATTCTTCTAGCATGCAGGTGCTCTCCAGGAAAAGGACCACATCTTCCTTGGGATGCCTGGTAGTTGCAGTGGGGCTCCTGTGGCATCTCAAATGCTTTAAGTTCCTGTCATATTCATGGACAAGGATAACTACCTATAAAATCACATCTTCATATAAAAATGAGGCTTTTGATTATCTAAAATAAAACTTGTGGACCAAGACAAACCAGTCCCTTCTCAAAAAGAACCACAAATAATATTACAGGAGTTAACTGCAGCCAACCACTCAGTGCTGGCTGAGCTGTCCCAGTTATTAAGAACCAAAATGAGGACAAATTACTCAAGTATCTCTTTTCCCTCTAACCCCAGATTTTTTAATTGTAGAGGGGGTGAAAAGGCAAATCTTGTGGGTTAGTGTCTTCCAGTTCTCCTCAACAGTTTTTGGGTTTGTGCTATGATAGCTGAGGAAAAGTTAACTCCTGTTCCTTGCCAGCCACCCAGGTCTTTAGAGCTTCAGGCAAGTAAGCTATATTTGGCCTTTGGCACAGAGCTGCTGCCCTGCTGTCCCAGATGACCTGCTCACTTGCTATTTTTACCTGGTAGAAATCTGATTACCAACACGACAGTGGCTGCAGTTTTCCTCCCACGGAGGCCTGGTAGCTCACATCACTTCCCACTAGCAGAGGTTTCAGATGCTTGGCCCCCTCTGGTCTCCTCCTTTCCAGCTTAACCACGCTACTGCCTGCAAGAAAAAAAGCCCCAGGCTTATAAGGGACCTCAGGAGCTATGAAATTTGGAGCCTCACCTCACCACTGCTCCCTGGTGTCCTGGGGCCATACTGAGAGACCAGCATCCTTAGTATCCAGCTGAGGTGATCCAGACGAGAGGAGAGTGAAGACTATGTGCAGAGTACATGCTTGGTTCCCCCTGCCTCTCCCATAAAGGATGCTAGAGAGAAAGGCACTTGTCAGTCTCAGCTGTCCCTGAGCAGGACCACATAGATGGCTCAGTTTTGCAGACATACAGGACACGTTCTCCACCCACTGGAGAGGCATTGGTATATACCAAGATCAACCACATTCTCCCAGTCAGAATGAGGAAAGAGGCTGGAACTGCTAAAATAACACAGCTGCAGACTGACAGGTAACATTTTAGCACTTGGATCCATCACTCCCATGGCTGCTGGCTGCCAGAAGCTCAATTACCACAGTGCAAGTGTCTCATTTAACAGTTCAGCCTTAATGACTGCCACTGCATCCCACACTCATCACTTGCACTTCTGCTGGTGGTGTTACAAGACCCAAATGTCTGCCTCCACACAGTCTAGCACCCTTCACCCTACAAGACTGCAGGGAAACTGCAAGCTGCTCTGGAACTTCACTAACAGGGATAAACACACCCATGAACACCAAATTCCTCTGATATAGGAAAGCACAGGAACGAAGTTAATTGAAAACAAAAGAGAAGGTTAAGACCTAGAACTAACAAATGACTGTATCAAGGCAACTTCATCACGCTAAGATGCATTTGTGTTGCAGTCTCTTCCAGCACAGCAGCTGCCTGATATTTTTCTGTTTGCTTTTCTTTGATGCAGTTTAGAAACATTGCTGATAGGCCTCTCTACCTATCATCACTAGGTTATTGCTAGGATATTTGCCTAACACTGTTCCAGAAGAAGTAACAAAACAGTACTGGATATGACCAAAACAAGGGCTGTAGGCAGACCTATGTTATTAGAAACCCACTCGTTTAGCTGGGAAAAATCAATAGGCTTTCAAGTACATCAGGCCTTCTCCAGGTCTAAAATAGAAGCAGCAGCCTTGAAAAAATAAAAAGCAATTGAGAAGAACTGCTCTAAAAATCTAGTTAGATTTGATTCAGTCAGACCACCCAAGAGAAAACAGATGATATCCATGATACTAAAAGATATTCTGAAAAGGGAAGTGGGCAGGCTGGTAGTTTCTAGCCTGTGAAATAAGTAGGACATGTCACTAGAAGGAAAGGTTAAAAGACACCACAGTCTCTCTCTTCTATTATCTTGGTGACCTAAAGAGGTTCCAATATAGGAGCTTCAGACTCCACCACCCTTTGCTCAAGGGTCAAAGACAAGACTACAGTAGCTGGGGGAAAAAAAAAAAAGGTAATTACCATATGTCTGGGTGCTGACTTAGAGAAAGATTCCTCACAGCACTCAAAGTGCTGTAGGGAAAGGTATATTTATGTTTATGGCAACAGGTGACAGGGGGGCTCTCTCCAGTAAACCCTGCACACCTGCAGCTTGTTCAAAATCATGCACATTCAGTACACCAGCAGGGCTAGTACAATTACTTTTAGGAATGGGTGGAGTTACTACAATCAGTTCCTGGAACTCATTTCCATAAGGTCCTGCCTCGTCATGCATGCTCATTGCCACCTGGTGCTTGTATTTTGGGGTCTTTCTGATGAAGGCTCGACGTCTTCCTCAGTTTACCTCTGGTCCACCTGGCACTAGTTGTAGGTCACATTCCTGGCCAGAGTTTCTGATGTTCTCATCTCTGAATGCAGTATTCGTCCTCTCCATGGGAGTGTTTCTGGGCCTTGTATTCTTCCTCTCCATGGGAGTGTTTCTGGGCCTTCTCATGCTTAAACCACCTTTCTTTGCATATACATGATGCCATATAGAGTTAATGGTTACCTAGGTTGCTACATGCTATATTTTCTGTCCCACTTTTCCCATATCAGTGCCCATCCCTGCATCATGTCTGTCCCTTTCTGTCCCTACAATCCAGGCCCTTGGGATAAAGCCAATGCAAAGACATCTTTTGAAAGAGCCTGGAAATGAAACTATACTTCCACTTAATTTCTCCTGTCAAGAGAAGAGAGCATGGACAGACCTGGAAGATCCTACTTTCCCCATCTTTTGAAAATAAAAATATTTTTTCTATGGTTTTATCAAGATAGTAGGATTCTGGGGTTAGCAGAAACCATGTCATACTTCTTCTTGCTATGAAAGTCTCCTCATCTCCTGTATTTTGGTTTGATCTTACGTTGCTATTGAATCCAGAAACCTCTCTGAATCTGTCAAGCTGTTTCAGAAGAAAGCCTCTGGTTAGAAATCAGCCTTATTGATATCTCACTCTCTACTCAGATGAGAACATCCTGAATCCTCTCTCCCTTCACAAAACACACACAGTTCAATAAATCCAACAAGGAAACACCTTCTGCTCCCAGACAGATCACCTCTCACTTACTGCAGTATCTCACCTTCCTCTTGTACTTTGGCACAAGTTTCCAAAAAGACTGGGAAAACATTTTATCACTCTCAGCTCAGCTTCTGGAGCTGCAATGAGAGCCATCTGTCCTCCTGTCTGCTGAAGGAACTGTGCTGCAGCACCTCCTGCAGCCACTTGCCTTGGGGATGCTGAGGCAGGGACCAAGGACCATTCCTTCAGATTCACCCTGGTCCCCCTCCAGCCTGCACAGCCTCCCCACTGGGGTCGAAGGAAGCAGAGCACATGAACCACATCTGCCAGCACAGTTCCTCTGTTCCCCAGGGGAACCTGCATCGAGTGCTAAAACAATCCCAGTGGCCAGATTTATAGCAATGTCATCTCCAGAGATCCCAAACAGGCCTTGTCAGGTGTAACACTGGAAAGAGTGCAAAGAGAGGGACAGAAGTACAAAATACAAAAAAACAGGACAGAAAGGGAATTTAGGATAACTGCACAACTCAAGGTCCTGCACTGTCACTTCTGCACCAGACAGCATATAGGTACTGCCCCCACCTGCTGCTCTTAAGTTGCATCCAGGTCCCTGTCACCAATGAGCAGAGAATGCTTTTTCCTCAATATTTTTGCCTTTAATTTCAGCCTTCAACTCCACTTTGTGCATAATCATACCTGGCTTGCTTTATACCATTTCTTAGTTTCATTTGAGTGGGTGAGCTTTAAACATTTTTATAACAACTAGTTATAGTTTACTGATTTATGTAGCCTCTATGGCACTATATTTATGTTACTCTTATAATTTAGTGGCTGTTACAGCAACTGTAGTTACTTTAAAGAAACCCTCCACACAAACAGCAGCTGGTGGTGCTCCTTTAACTGAAGGGCAAAATACAGCTCAAATGATACAGGCAGACCTCTGGATGATTTATTTAAACTTAAACACCACAATCTTCCCTTCAAGGACTAAAAAAAACCAAATAGCCACTTGTCATGCCCTGCCTATGTGCAAACTCACCTTTATACATTACTAAACTTGAACAGGATAGAAGCAGCAGATGCCGGCAAGAAGAATCAGCATGGATGAATCAAAGATATGAATACATCTACTGAAGAAATCCTAAAGTTACTGGTTCTCGTGACCCTCAACTCCAGGTGGTTTCCACAGGGTTGAGAAAGGTCTGAAAGCTGTAAGCTGATGTATGGACAACTGACTGAAGAGGAACACATGGTGGTGCTGATGGCACAAAGTAACATGGAATTTTTAACCTGAAAAAGGCACGGAGGATAAGTGTGGTCTTCTTGGGAATACCAATCTGCAGAGAGGAAGGGGAAAAAAAAAGAGGACAATTCCTTCCCATATCAAGGGAAGAATCCACTAGGAACAACTTTAATAGTATACATGGGGACCTAAAAGTAAACCAGAGGAAGAGCTCACTG
The DNA here is from genome assembly GCA_013399775.1 of Semnornis frantzii. NCBI lineage: Eukaryota > Metazoa > Chordata > Aves > Piciformes > Ramphastidae > Semnornis > Semnornis frantzii. The sequence continues at coordinate 20,118 of VWYK01031713.1, read as the reverse complement.
CCTTCTACAAACTTCAATGAGAAAGTGACAGCAGAGCAACAACCTTCCAGTTGAAGTCCTGCGACAGGGGGAGGGTCTGCATCATGCTGTACATTACCTTTCCGTTAGGATTTTGTTTCCATGGTTAAATTCATGCTAACTCTTCTCACAAGAAGTCACTTAAATTATCAGGAACCCAGAGGTATTCTGTGATTCCCAATAGTTCTTACTCCACCTCATAAAAGGAAGACACTGGAAATACAGATACTCCCCAAGATGCAGGCAGAAGAACCAGAAACTCCTTTAAAGCTTGAAGAAGGTATTTTAAGAAAGTGTACTTCTGTTACTGATCCTCCTCTCACCAGTCCTCTTTTACTGCTGTGCTACTCTGTAGCATGCAGAAACATATTCTTCTTCACAGGCAAACAATAAAATCCCCAAACTGAAACCATCCAACTCAGTAAAAGAATATAAAACAGATCTGATAATGCCCTGTGGAGAAAAAATAAAAAAATAAAACAAACAGAAAAACTAACCCAACCCAACTATTGCATAAAAAGATCAAATGTGCTCTACAGAGGTGCAGACAGCATTTGGTTAGTGCAAGGCACATCCTTTTGTCACAGGAATATCAAGTAAAAGCAAGCTTATAGTTGAAAGGAGGAACTGTCTCAGTAGCTGCTGCAGCTAAGGATTACGCCAGTGTTTGGTGTAAACTCTGTATTTCTGAGGGATCTTCTGCCTTTTTTCCCCCCTTTTTTTCCTTTTATTGTTACTGTTGTTTTTTTGTTAGACCTTTGGCCTTTCTTTCCTTTGGTTCAGAGGCAGAGATGACACTCGAGGCAGACATTGAGTCACCTGAAAATACTGCATGAATGCTAACAGCAGAGACAAGCGGAAGAAGTAGTGGAGTCTCAGCCTCAATATAGATACGGCAATGAGAAGCAGATAAAAGAGACCTGAGTCCACTCCTACTCCAGAACTGCCCTGCTGTTGAAAAGGACAAAGCCATAAAGCCTACCTGATTTCTGTTAAGCCTGCTTCTCTCATAATAGAGTTTGTACTAACTGACAGCACTCATAATATCTAATATCACTCATGCCAGCAATCCCACTGAACGGCTGCAAAAGAACCCTGTGGTGCACCCACAGGTAATCAATTCTCCACATCTGTGTGCTCCTAACACAGATGATTGCTTGCTCTACCTGAATTACATGAAGAAATACTTCCCGGGGAAAAGCAGCTTCCAAGAGCACTTCATTTGGAGTGCATCATATTCATTCAAAGCTAGATCCTTTTAAAAGGAAGGTTTACCTTTGCAATGGTTTGCTCCTGCTGAAACAGCCTTGTTTTCAGCAGGGTCCCAGTTACTGCTTGGTAAGCTGCTACATCTTTTTTGTGGCATCTACAAGGCAAGCAGCACTGTGAGCTGCCACGACTCGGGCTTCTCTAGGGACACTGCCATCAAGTTTCACTGCACTTCCAGAAGAAAAGCCATGCCTGTGGTGACAGGCTGGCACCTTCCTGACACCTCTCACTCAAACCGAGGTGGAAATAAAACACAAGACTGTGTCAGAAATACTTTCCAGCACATGACGGGGAGCAAACAAGTTATTTTAAACTTGAAAATCTCTGCAGAATTAAGTTTCCCTTTACATTTGCTTGGATTTCAGTGTATTTTCTGTAAAGCAGAGTCACTGCAAATTTTCTCTCATTTTGAGTGTCTTCACTCATTAATTGTCTTTAAAATAATATAGAGAATGGAACAGCATAAAATCTACTGTATCCTTTCTTCATCCCTTACTATTTCCTGCTCTTACTTTCTTGCACAAAGGTTCTTGTCCCATGCAAAAGTACATAATCAGGAGGAAACTGTGTTAGTATACTGGCAGAACACTCTTCACATGAACAGTAAAGAAAAGAGCAATTGCACAGAAAAAAATGAACAGATCAAAAGCTAATACCCAGCCAATTAATTTGAAACCCGCTAGAAAACTGGAAAACCACAGCCTCAAAAAGGCAGACCCTAAACTGAGAATGGAGCCTGGCAAGCCAGACAGCAGAAAGCAGCAACTCTGGGAAACAACTGGTGAAAGAGAGGTGCCTGTGTTTAGCCTGTACCTGAGGCTAAACTATAGCAGTCGATCCAGCAGCCAGTGACTGCTGCCCATCAGAGAAAAGGGATGAGGAAAAGGAGAGAAGAGCCACAGGTTGAAATGAAAATGGATTTAATGAAACAGCCAAACTGATACCAATGCCAATATAAAGTATACAAAGTTGTGCTCAGTCCAGCAAAGGTACAGCAGTCACATTAAACGGGAAAGCAGCCCTCCAGAGGAGGGGAAGGACCAACATCAGCAGTAACCCCAGCAGGAAGTTCTCTTCCGACCAAACTTACCCCTTTGTACTGAGCATGACATTTATGGTCTGGGATACAGCTGTGACCAACTTGTGTCAGCTCCCCCAGCTGACTCAAACTGCTAATGGCTGGCAGCCCATGGCTGGCCTGTGATTCTGTCCCAGCAAAACCAGGTCAATAAGCTATGACTTCTCACCTTTCTATTTCTTTTAGGGAAATGGTAACAAGCAAATTCAACTGACAGAAAATTCCTGTATGCTTAAGGGATTAATTACTTATTGCAGATATCAGTATCTGACTGTCAGCTTGTGTAATGTCCCTGATGCAGATGTTTGGGCACCGATAGCAGAAAGCAGTAGCAGAAGACTCAATAAACAGATAACCTGTAGGCTAAAATAGGAGGCTAAGTCTAGATGTGTAAGCCAATATATTGCTTAGCTTACATAAAGCTAGAAATGCTCTCCACAGGAAGACAAAGCTGGCTGTAGAGGAGCTGGACATAGAGCTCAAGAGCAAAGCAGGAACAAGCATGAGACTTTATGGTTTTGCCCTTAAAAACTCCGGATATCAGCTGACACTCCAAGTAGCAAGCAAGCTTTGCTTCTTCAATTTCACAGTTACTGTTAGTCTCATTGTCTTGGTAGGCATAAATCCTGCCAGGCTGGTTTAAACCCTTGCTCAGTCCTCCTTCTGTTCAGGGTCTGGAAGTTGAAGTAGATGGGGCAAAAGCAAAGCGTTGGGGCTAGGAGCTTAGCACCACGTCAGGTGTCTGGTGCAGCCCCTCAGCAGGCCCACGTGGTTGCATGAGGCACGAAGCTTTGAATGCAGAACAAGAATGCTAAATGCCTATTGGCCAGTTTAACCTTCAAACTGGTCTATTTAAGGTGGTGGTGGGGGGTGATTTGGAAGCCGTGGCCTTTTCTACAGTTGCCTTTTGCCACACAAGCCGTCTGCAGAGATCGTCTCTCTGAAGTATTCTTTAGTGGCTCATAAGACTGGGAATCACCGTGGCCACGTGTTTGCAGCTTACACTGGCAGCAGCTCTCTGCAGCTCGTCTCTCTCCCTCTCTCTCTGCCTAGAATATTTTGTATTTCACTGCGGGATCATAATCGTGAGTTTTGGAAGTGTTTTTATATGGGAAACTTACTCAGGGATCGAAGGCATCGTGAGTACATGTGCTGGGGTTAATGCTAAGCCTCTGCAGCACAGCTGGAATTTTTCCTCTTTTGCATTCCTATTTTTTCCCAAGTTCTGATTGTTTAAACTGTTTAATTCTGTGTTAATAAATATCCTTTGTGCAAATATTTCCTGTCAACCGAAAATCCAAAGAATCTGAGGGATTCTTCCCCGAATTTTTAAATATTAATAATAAAAAACAATAATCAGAGATATTAATAATAATTCATAACTGGTTATTAATATCTCATCACAGTCATCTGCTTGCAAGAAGACTACTGGAAACCAGTGAGCTCTGCCCATAGGTGAACACATTCCTGAGCACTCATGTCACTCTACATTTTTATGTGAGGGCCTGACACTCTTTTGGTGGAAAGATGAAACAATGAAACTGCCTCCCAGCTTGCCCACAGATGGTGGTGGTGACGCAGCAGAAGTGGCTATCAGCAGCAGGCTGATTTCCTAACAGGAAAGGGTGACAGTTTTTTCTGTATGCTCCTCATGCACATTCAGAAGTGCTGCATTCACATTGCTAGCAGCCCATGGCTGTGGGGCTCCTCTTCACAAGAAAAGAAGTTAAAATCTCTGATTACTAGAAGGACCTAAATACAAATTGCTGACCCAACTGCTTCAAAATGTATGCCAGGTGTCTAAACCACTTAGGATGCTGGTTTGAGATTTGATATTAGGAAAGGAGCCAGGTTCTTTACACTTAACCTTCTGAATCTTGAGTCTTTAACTCCTCATGTTTTCAGGGTGGCTCAGAACCAAGTTGTCCACTTGTGACAGATTCTCACATCATCGCAAGACCTCAGCACCTCACTTTAAAACAGATAAGACACGTTGGTGGAGCAAGGTAGGATTATTGACTGTACTTTACAGCAACCACAGAAGGAAACAACAGATGCACCTAATTTTTGTATTCTTTCTCATCTTCCTGTGAATTTCATTCACCTGGGCATTGATTGATGGTTTAGATCAGATGTCTCCTCTATTCTCTCAAAGTGATCTATCTCAGTTTGGCAGGCGTCAGAAGGAAATGCCAACTCACAATGTCACAGGAAAAAAGGATCTGCCCTGGCTCCTGACCAAATGATGATGGAACTGTGTTTATTTAACCTAGAAAAAGAAGGCTAGGGGCAGATCTGACTGCAATTTTCCACTCTCCAAAAGGAGTTAAAGCAAAGATAGAGGCAAACACTTCTCAGAGAGACACAGCAAAAGTAAAGACAATGACCACCAAGTTGCAATGAGGTTAATTCTGATAGAAAAGTTTTCACAGTGAGAGTACTCAAGCACTGGAGGTTACGGCCCTCCATCCTCAGAGATGTTCAATACTTGACTAAGCTCCCTCCTGAGCAAACTACTGTGGTTCAGAAGTTAGCCCTACTTTGAGCAGAAGGTTGGCTCAGATGATGTGTAGGGCTCCCTTCCAACCTGTGTTCTCCACAGCTCTCTGAAAGACACAGGACAACTTGTCACACAGAGCATGAACAGTGACACACAGAACAGACAGAACTGGTGACAAGCATTTAGCTAAAGCAGCTTACATCAAAACCTTGGTGCTTGAACTTCCTTTGTGATGCACATTTTCTCCTCACCCTTCTGAACCCACAGTACAAGGTCTTGCTCAGACCATCCTCTGCATGTAACTGCAAAGATCTGGTTTCTGTTTTTTAGCATTTGATGCCTGATTACTTCAGGATTTATTGGAACTCTCTCAGAATCACCTGTGAGGGTGTGTGGCATCCTCTTTCTCTTCAGGCTAAAACCCAGTGGTGATAGTTTCCACCTGAATTTGGTAAAGAGGAAATCTCTGGGATGTGATGCTAATGAGAGCCTGCAGCAGATGTAATACCAATAAAAATTGCAGTTAATCTGAAAACTGTTTATCGTCCTGCTGCTTACATCCCACTGTTAGTCCACAGGCATTAACGTGTCTTGCTAATCACAGAGTTACTGTCTTAACATACATTCAGTGTTGAAGTTTGCTGATTTGACTTCAGACCTGAAGAATAAGATGTGACAGTGGAGCAAGCAAGAGCCAGCACACTGCACTGACAGAGTTCCCATGAGAACAGGGTATGAGAACACTTGTCAAGAGACTACCTTCTCAGCAGTTATCCACCTACTGAGAGACACACAAATGCTGTATACACAACAGCATAAGTGAATTGGGATTTGGCTGCAGGGAGTATTAGACAGCTTGGTTGCCTGGGTCTAGAATTCAGCCTTTTTCCTCTTCTCAACTTACCTAAAACAAATCCTAAATCTTGGTCTTGAAAGGAAAGATTGGATTTTGGGTCAAGCCTTTCATGTACTACTACACAAAATATCATATACTGCTATTTTCAGCCTCCAATTCTTTCTGTAATATATTAGATGCAACAAACTCTCCTTATCCCAATCCTCCATCAGCTTAATTTAAAATTAATTTTTAAAGTGCTGAAAAGTAATTTTGACAGTTCAGATCCTCAGAAAACCCCACAGAATACAGAACATATCTGGTTGGCAGAGACATCAAAGATCATTCAGTCCAACACTTGGTGCAGCACTGAGGGGTCAACACTAAACCATGTCCCTAAGCTCCAGGTCCACAAGCTGCTTAAACACCCCAGGGATGGTGTCTCCACCACCACCCTGGGCAGACCATTCCCATGTGTGAGAACCCTTTCAGTGATGAAATATTTCAAAGAATCATAGAATGGTAAGGTTGGAAGTGACCTCAAAGATCATCCAGTTCCAACCCCCTGCCATAGGCAGGGACACCTCCCACTAGAACAGGTCACTCAAGGCCTCCTCCAACATGGCCTTGAACACCTCCAGGGAGGGAGCAGCCACAACCTCCCTGGGCAACCTGTGCCAGTGCCTCAACACCCTCACTGTAAAGAACTTCTTCCTAACATCCAGTTTAAACCCATTGCCCCTTGTCCTGTCATTGCAAGACCTTGTCAATAGTCCCTCCACAGCCTTCCTGTAGGCCCCCTAAAGATACTGGAATGCTACTACAAGGTCTCTTTGAAGCCTTCTCTTCTCCAGGCTGATATCTAGCCTCAATCTCCCCTGGTGCAGCTTGTAACCACTTCCTCTACTCCTCTTTTACTATTTATAGAAGCTGACTTCTGAAATATACTTTCCCTTGAAAGTCAGTGTCCTTATTTGGGTTTTGTTGGTTTTTTCCCCCCTCACCCATCTATAAACATTAAAGGGAAAAACTTCACCAAGTCACAGAATCACAAAACTTTATAGAGGTTGGAAGGGACAAGAGGTTCTTTTCTGCTGAAGCAGAAGGCACAACACAGAGCAAACAGAACCAAAGCAAAGAAAATCATAGAATGGTTTAAATTGGAAGGGACCTCAAAGACCATCTAGGTCCAACTCCCTGCCATAAGCAGGGATGCCTCCCTAGGGAGGTGCCTATCCTTTGTCTGGCAAATGCTATTCATGTGATGATTCAAAAAACTGAATGACCAAGCAGACATGCTATTGTTACATCCCAATGTTATTTTCACCCACTGCATGGTAGATCCAGTAGGGATTACAAAGCATGGCTTAGAAAGCGAGGCTGGATTTAGCTACTCTATCCTGAACAACGGCTTCACGCTTGCCTGTAGCTGCTTTTGCTTGAAAAGAATCTCTGTTCTAGGTAGTATTCTGACAGCAATTTAACTTTCCAGGCAGTTTGTCATAGACAGTTTGTTAAAAGTTTCTTAAAGAACACATTGAGCAGCTGTCTTTCCAGAAGCATGATGAATGAAACGTTATTTCATCAGCAGTCATTCAAAACCACTTGCTGCATTTATTAAAGCAAATATATTGTCATGTCTTTGTGCTTTTGGAGGAGCTAACTTCTGACCTGCTTGTGGGTTGCTCTAGCCACTGCACTTAAAATGGCCTCTTTTTTGGTCCCTGTCTCAATCTACAATGCTCCATATTGCTAAAAAATAAAGATTCCATATAATTTTGTCCTTTTGTTTTCCTCTGCAGAGACCCAACGTTACAGTTCCAAAGACTAATGCCTTAATTCTAAGTTGTAAATAGAATTTTCAAGAGGATTTGAAAGTACCTCCCAAAGGTGGTTCAACAGAATAGATAAATTTATCTCATTTCATCGATTTGTTATTTTTCTATATAATCTGAAGTTCAGAGTGTGCTTTCTTCTTCCTTTCCTGCTTTCCCCACTGTTTCTCCCTTCTGGCCTTGTCTGCCATGCAGTAGCAAGGCTGCGGTGTCTAGTGGGGGAGGTGTCTGGATTTAGGCACAGGAAGGTCCCTGGGTTTTGCTCTGGGGAGTTACCTGGATTTCTGTCTAGTTGCGAATGTGTGTGTGTGTATATATATGTATGTATATGTTTATCAACTTCTATATTTTTCCTGCTTTGTAAATAATAATTTCATTTTACCACACTACTCAATTTCAGAAGTAATCTACCTTTGGGGGTAAATCCCAAACTCTAAGTGGTGTAAACCCACCACACTCAGACAACACAGACAAGTTTATTCTGCATGCCAGAACTGCCTCACTTGTGTCTGGCTTGTTATAATGATCATCAACATGAAATACTACCACCACCTTCTGTGACTACCCATAGGACAATAAAGATGCATGCAATAGCTACACCTAACCTCGCTGTTCCTCAGCATCTGGTGCCAGAAGGAGCTTCTTTAAGATTGGGGTTGGAATGGCTCAAGCACAACTGCACTGCTGGGAAACTCATTTTGTTTCAGGAAGTGGAGAGAATTTCACCACTGCAGGCAAAGGCCACAGCACAGCCATTTCATCACTAAACAAGTCAGTCAAAAACTGGGCTATTGCACTTTAAAATAAATAAATAAATCCACCAATCTAAATTGTTACTGCAGATAATATTTTAAGTGCATGTTTCATTGACTCAATATGCTCTACCTGCGGTGTTACTGACATTTAAAGTAATTGACATGACCAAGTAACTGACGTGGTTCAGGTGACCAAGATGACTCAGATTTTCCTTTTCAGTGACACAGGAAAAGGCTGGATACTGGAACCTGCTTTCCACGGAGAGATACAGCTGATCATACACATATTACAAACAGCATTTCACTGCACAGACTTTGTTGACTGTTACACGGATCCTGCACCATCAATCTTCAGACAGACTTACGATCAAAGCATTAAGCCAAGATAAGTCCTTTACTTACTCCAAGTTAAGCAGGCTGAAACCCTGTCCCTTTGTGCATATACATTACTCATCTCCATCCTAACATCTGAAAATGTCAACTGCATACAGTAAATACTCAGAAAACAATACAGGCAGACAGCAGATGCTTGGCTTCTTTTTAAAAGCCGATGCAGTAAGCTTTAAAAACAATCTTCCAGGACCTTTCTGCATATATAAAAGGAAAATGTGAAATTCCCTAATAGCAATAAGTAAAAAACCACTGATTTTAACACTGTCAATTTGCAATTTTCCTGTAGTGTCCTGAAGGAAAAAAAACAACCAAAAAACACTGATTGTCGTGGTAGGCCTAGGCAGGCCAAATTGGGCTTATACCTTTCCTGGCTTGCCCAGGCATATTTTTCTGCTCTCCCTCCTGCTGTTTTGGGGAGAGCAATGGCGGGAAAAGGCACAAAGGGCCTGGCGCCACTAAGTCTGGGGTCTGTTGCCTGCCCAGACCCTGTTGTAAACAAGGTGCACACAGTTGCCTTGTGCAGGGCTCGTGTTCTTCCCAAAGAAGGGTAAAGCAAGCCTATGGCTTCACCCAATATGGCCAAATCTTGGCTAACTGCCATTTCATTGGCTGTCCTGTGTCCAAAGGCCCATTGGTCTCGGGCTGTATTGGATAAAAGGGAGATCAGCAGAGAACACGCCGCNCCAGAAGCCCAGGGGAGACTCTAAAGCCGCTGACGGCTACCGACAGCAACCCTGCTATGAGCCTTGTGTACTGTCAGATAATAATTCTGTGAGTAAATGCCAAAGCCTCTTGTAATTATTAATTGCCTTCTTCCCTAAGCAGAAAGTTGCTCCTTTATGTCCTATGCTTATCTAGTGAGCAAGCGGTATACTGACCGCAAACCCTTCTCTTCCAGTTCATATCGAGTTTAATTAATGTATATATTAATAACTATTTCCAGATTCTGTTATAACCTGTACATAGTTTCCATAATGTTGCAAAGAGCCTGTTAATATTATTATTAAATGGTGATTGGGGTGATGCGAGTTCTGAATATTTAATATTAATAAACTGTTAATATTTTTATATATCGTCTCACATTAATTAATTTTCCCCATCCCCTTACACTGATGCTACACTTTAAAAGAAATACCAAGACAAATATATCCAAATAAGAAAATTGTACAAGATGTATTCCAAGTTTCTTTACAACATTAATGGATTTACTATTGGTTTTAACACACCTGATTGCCTTGCAGCAGAGTGCATACAATTTAGGCTCACGATGTTGATTTTTTCTACTATCCTAAGTATTTTGCTTATACATTTAAGAAGAGACTGTAAAATTGAAGTCTAATTTTAATAATTACAACTACAGAGATCGCAGGTAGCATTCCTGCTCCTGGGAACACCTGGCAGTTTTTTCAGCCCTGTTTCTCCCCACCCCAGATTTGATGTGCATGAGAGACTTTATAAAAACAACAGGGGAAGAAAAATGACCTTACAAGACAAACAGTGAAGCGAACTACTTAAACTCCTGTTAACAGCTCATTGTAAACATGGGAAAAATAAAGTGATAAAAATCAATTTCTGCAAACAATGTTTCACTTATAATGTTTTAGACACCCTATAATAGTAGACAGTTAAGAAAAAAAGGTCACACTGTCTTTTAATAACAATAGTATGTATTCAAGAGAAATTAAAGATATACTTGAACCTTCAGATTTCAAATCTGTGCCTTAGAAGTGATGCAGACTTTTAGATTTCTGGCACATAATAAGCAAAATAAACCAGGAGCAATAATACGAGATCACAAAGAGAAGACCTTGGCCAAAAAGCTGAGTTTGCATTCAGCGTTTCAGCAAAAGGGCCCATACAGAAAACCTCCTCAAAACAGCTCAGCTGCTGTTAGTTTAACAGGAAAATGAAGAGTAAACTACCCAAACGGCTCCAGTTTGAAGCTCTTCTAACTAGTAAGAAACACGTCAGCGGCAAGCCCCCGTAACTCTTGAGTTTTCACTCCCCTGCTTCCTTGCAGGAGCCTTTCCCTGTACATGTCTGTACTGACTGCTGGTGCACGTCAGCAGCATTACAAGTGCCCAGTGTACTCTCCTCCTGCCACAGTTTCCCATGAAAGAACAGCTAATTCACGCTGCTCATAGCTCCTCCTGTTGTCAGCAGTGCCATTGAAAGGCATGAAAGAAGGGCAGGAGAACAAAGACTCTGCAACCAAGCGAGAAAAAGTGAGGGAAGAAAAGGAAAAGGCATATTCTGCTCTTGGCTATGTCTGGCAGCTCCCGATTCGTGCAACAGATGGGAGTGGATGATTTGTGCCCTAGAGAGACAAAGGGTGAGCAGACAAACACTTAAGATCCTCACTTGGAGCAGCTATTTAAATCATCTTAAGCAAAACCCAAACCAAAACAAAACCCCAAACCAACAAATAAACACTATTTGTGGTTTCCCTACAGAGAAGGAAATATTTCCCTCCAACTGCAAGAGAGCCTTTGTATAACTAAAAAAATGTAATTATTAATTCAAAAGAATGATACAATTTAGTTCTAGCCAGAATACAAACTGAACTCTGCAGCCCAATATGCAACAGGAGCAGAGATATCCTCCTGACCACTACCAGAAATGACAGCAGTCTGGGCAGCTGAATGCTGTAACAGGAAAAGTGTTACTCTAAATCCAACCCATATTATACCAGGCTTGCACTATCTCTTGTCAACAAAACTGTGGGAAAGCATGAGTGGGAGAACTAGACCTCCAGCTACACTCATCATAACTCTATTAACTTAATTGGAGGCCTTGATTTTTTTATACCAGTTGAACTGTGCCTCAGACGGTCAGAGGCTGGTTCAAAGCAAATCACATTAGACACGGTTAGATCCCAACCTGAAGAAGTAAACCTGTAATAGGTACTTCCTGCTCACAAAAGGCTGTAGAAGCTGGGTCCCTTAATAAGAAACACCAGCATTAATTAAGAAAGTGGACGTATACCTTTTAATAATTAATACAGAGAAACAGGTCTTATAAGAAGGGCAACGGATGATAATATTAATAATTTAGCACTATAGCCAAAGGAACAACGGCACAGTAACTTTAGATGTGAGCATTTGTAACAAAATCCAACAAAAACATTTGATATGCTGATGGTTTCTTGTGTTCAGGGCAGTGCATACACTCAAAACACTCTTTCCTACTGATCAGGCAAACAGTTTCTGAAACCAGTCTTCATAACAAAATTGAATGCAGCTAGTGAAATTGTGCTGAGGAAAGTGACTTTATACTGGGCTTATGCTATGCCAGAGTTCTGCCCAGGAGATCAGAAGCATGTCCAGTAAAGGCAGTAGCTCCAGTCAGTAAATCTGTACTCCAAATACACCAAATTAGCTACAACACCATCAGTTTAATTAGTAAGGAGAAAAAAACAACAGATTTTTCCACTTTACAAAGCTCCAGCAGCAGGGATAGCCTGGGCCTGTCAAGTTTAGAAACAAAGAGAAAGCTTCAGCAGCTGTTGGGCATTCAGTTTTAATTTGTGGTCACAAATACTTCAGAATTTTAATTTGTTGCCTGGCTAGCAGCTGAGAGGTAGATATACACCAGTAAAAAAACCTTCAGGAGTCTTCATTATTGCATGACCAAAAAAAAAAAAAAGAAGAAAAAAAAAGCAAGCATATTATATTTAACTCTGGCAAAATATCAAAGAGCATAGAAAAAAGTTGTTAAAAAAATATCTGATAGACTAGGAAAGACAAAGCCTGCTGCTGTTCAGGCTCTCTCTGTCTCACTGCTGGCAAGGATTATTAGCCTGCTGTGGCTCCCCGTAGCAGACGGCAGCCAGCCAAATTACATAAACCAAAACGCTTTCAGAATTGCCTTCTTAAATCGTTTTGATGACAAGTTCCTACTGAGAATTGTTGTGAATTCATCAGAACGCGGATGCAGCTTCCTCTGCTGACTGACCAAGCTCTCTGGCAGCGAACCCTGCTGAAGGGAAAACTGCCGTGCTACGTAGCCTTAGGAACATCCCCGGGAGGAACGTGTGGTCTCCGTGCCTCTTAGTGAAGCCCAGCAAAAAGTAGGCACCTTGGACACTAATCCTGCAACATACACATGCTGACTGCTATTGACATTTGTTGCATTATTATAGAGCAGAGGCCAGCCCAGCGCGACTTGAGACAGGATGGTGGCGGGTGCTAGTGTACACCGATCAAGACAACTGAAAACAGCAACAAAAACTTAGTACTGCCTGGTGGGAAGTTATCAAGAGATGAAGGCTTTTGTTTCACTACCTTTAAGTACAAAAACCCTCAAACTGAGGAAATCTTTAGATATAACGAGGCACAGTGAAACCATGACTATAAGAAATTTGAAAAGTAAATATATGGATGAATAGCTGGTAAAGCTCTAACGGTACTCTAAAACAATTTAATGCCTTGCAAAAGTAACGCCTTAGATGTTTCCGTTCAGTTACGCAGGGGATCTGGGCACCGATTACAGACATCACGGCAGCGCCTCGGAGCAACATCCTCAAGGAAACAGCCGAGGAGATGCAAAACCTCCTCCAGCCACTCCTGTGTAAGGCTCCAGCAAGTTCCCCTTCCCCAGCTCATCCCGCAGTCAGAGCACACAGACAAAGGCCGCCCTTCGGCCGCCTGCAGCACCTGGGGACGTGGCCCTGGAGCAGGTGAGCCCCCAGCCGGAACCCGTGTTGTGGACCCGGACAGGGCAGCGGGCAGCTTCCAGCAGGCTGTCCGCGTTCTGCGGCCTGAGGGGCGGGTGAGGCCTCGACGACCTGCGTAACAATAAACTGGACGAAAGGAGCGTGAGGTTAACAACTCCCTGCCCCCCTTCGAGCACTACCGGGATGCTGCAGCGAGGAGCAGCCCGTAAAAAGGGGCGACGGCTGGTGGGCAGAACCGCCGCCGGCCTTCCCACACGCCTCCGCGCCTTCTCATTTGCATAGCGTTACCTTTGCGCCCCGGAGCGGCCAATCAGTGGATGTGGCGAGCGCCGCTCACCTGCTGCGGCCGCTCCCTCTCGCTGGCGGCCGGCGCGGGGCGGGGCGGGGCGGTGGCCTCCTGCTAAGCGGTTTCGCGGCTGCGGCGGCGACGGTTGCGGTGCCGCCATGGTGTGTGGGGGCTTCTCCTGTTCCAAGAACTGCCTCTGCGCTCTTAATCTGCTTTATACGGTGCGTGGCTGCCGAGCTAGGGGGAGACGGCGGGAAGAGTCCAGGCTGCCCTGATTTGGTGTTCTTCGGTCTGCGGGTTCTGCTACCGGGCGAAGAGGGGAGGTGGCGGGGCTCGCTCCGGGCTGAGGCGGCCTCCTCTTGGCAGGCTGGTGCTTGGGGGCCCGGGGAACTACGAGCCGGGGCTGCTTCTCGGTCACGGCCTGCGGCTGGGTGGCATCGGTCAGGCTGAGCTTTGTCACCGTGGCGACGTGGCTCCCTAGGATCAAAATCCAGGGCGGTTCGGCGAGCGGGGAACGGGGGAATGGCTCCTATCCTGCTGATCTTCCGCCGGGCTGGGACGGGGATAGGCTCGGCCGGCAGGTGCCCTTTCTGCGTGTCTGGAAGGTCGCAGCTGTAGCCCACGCGTGAAGGAGGAAGGGTTTTTTATTTCTCAGCCAAGGACTAGCTCTAGAATAAGAGCGGTCCAGTGACGGACAAGTGATGCGTCGGTGCATTGGGTCCTACGAGACCCAAACAGACCATAGCACGCAAGGAGAGTCGCAGGGTGTGCTGGAGAGACCCCCAGTCCCGCTGACGAACAGACCTCCCTGTTCTTCCTTGGGATGGACCAGCAATATGCAAAGTCTTGCTGCTTCAGGGTCGTGGGAACATGTGTGAGGAGGGAAAAACCAAACAGTGTGCCAGATTGAAATAGGTGACTTGCTGCGGAGTCCAGGCAGGTGTGTGCTTCTGTTTGGGCAAGTTGTGGGACCTATTGCCAACATGGAACAATGAAGTTGCTAGTTGTGGTATAGCTGTGCAGTTTTCTTCCCATTACCTGTTTTTGAATAGCACAGAAATAGCAAGAAGCAGACATTTAATGGCGTTCCCTTCACAGCACTTCTGGAGTGGTACTGTGTCCTCCAATGTTCTGTGTTAACCGTGGTTGGGGCTGACTTCGGACAGACTGAAATTGGGGTCAGCCAGTGCTTGCAGGCAGTTGTATCCTTGCTGCTCTGAAAGCACTGCCTGCTCTCCACTGAACGCAAAACCCGAGTACAAACAGGTCTAATGCTGTGCATCAGAACAAACAGTTCTAGCTAGAGGTTGCTGGACCTGATGCTAATCAGTGGGATGGAACATAAATGGTTGTAGAAGTGCCTGAGGTGAAGCCGGAGTCGATTGTTATTACGTTCTTCGGTGTATAAGCTGACCCTTGTTCCTGAACAGAAACCTTAGTATAGGAGAGGCTGTGCTTTGGGCTATGGGAGAACTGTCTCATCCTCGTTTCTCTTTCCAGTAAAGCACAGGTTAACGCAGGACTTCTGTTTGTTATTGTTGTTGTTGCTATTACCTCTCCAGAGAAAGAAGAGAGAAATCTGTATGTAACATAATGCATGTACAAGTGTCCTTTTGATGTCATGGACAGCAGGTGTTTTTTCTGAAGACATCACTTGTGCCTACAGCCACACATTAGTAGTGTGTAAGGAGTCTGGTAGGTTCTTTAGGAGTTTTTTGCCTTAGCAAGGGTGGGTTGATCTTTGGAGCCTTTGTAGCTCTGCTTGTGATACCTGTACAATGAACCTATGACCTTAACCTTTCTCTGATGTGTCTTCGAGTTGAATTTACTTTTTGAGTGTCAGTTTGGTGTTTCATATGACCTACACAGAATATAGTTTGTTTTTTTTTTTTTTTTCTGAAAGAAATGAATGATTTCTTTGAATTATGGTAGAATATCCAATCGTTAGTGCTTGTGTTGCTTATTAGTTGTAGGCAAGTTATAAGAATAATGCTTTTAAATTGAGTTGCAGAAATAGCATTACATTAACTGATCTAGCCAAATGTGGGAGTTTCTTAATTCCTTGATTAGACAGAAATCTGACAATGCAGATTGTTTGTTTAATGCTATCTTGTTTAACTTTTTGCTGTAGTGTACCAAGAATAATTTATGTCCTGGCAGTAGTAAATCAGTTAGTGGTTTAGGGCAAGAAACCAGGGTTGCTTGCTTACTGTTCTTAGCAGGTGGTACTTTGCTGATGACTTCAGGTTCTTGTCTGGACTAAGTTGACGTCCTTGGGCTATGATTCTATTTTAAAATTTGTTTTATGTGAGTAACTTTAGTGTCTGTGCTGAGTGCTGCTGACTTCAGTATGCTTCCTTATGGGTATTGGAAGGGTAGAGAAAAATAGAAGCTGTTGACTCAGTGTGTGTATATAGTGACATGTATTACTAGAATAAAATCTTACATGGAAGAACTATTTGCATACAAAGAGCTTTAAAATACTGTTTGGATATCTGATCAATCTTGTCTTTATTCAGTGATATTCATTTCCCACTGAATGCCAAACCCCTACAAACTTTAAGATGCTTGCCCACAGAATTCAGCCAAGTTCAAGGAGATGTATGCAACTCAGGACTTCTAATCTTCCATGTATGAGAACCCTGGATGCTGTCTCCACAAATATTTGCTCTCTTTAACCAGACAAGGATTTCCTTAGGTAGACAGTGTTCCTTTCAAGGAAGTCTTGAGTAATTGTGTTGAAGTGCGAACAGTTGATATCTTACTTCAAATCAGATTCCCAGAAAGGAAAGGGAAATTCTTAAGTCCTAGCTACTGATGAAAGAATGAAGTGTTAGCTGGACCACAAGATTAGATTAAAAAACCCTAGTCAGTTCATTTGGGTGGTGTGTGCTGCTTTTGTCACCCAAGCAAGCTTCTCAGTTATTGCTGCAGCGATGATGTGATCTGTTTGTTGCCAGTATGTAAACATTTTGCTTTGTTTTGATAAGCAGGCTTTCAGTTTTTCTTACACCTAGAGTGGCCTTTTGATTTAAAGCAAAATATGGACCTTTGCCATTAGAAATGTAGGTTTTAGTAGCACAGAATTCATTCCACAAGAACATCCATGTTTCCTCTTAACATTAGAAAGTACTTTTATCAAAATCATTTACTTTTCAGAGTACTTAACAGTCTAGAAAACAAGTTCAGAAAGCGTAGTTCTTACATCCTTTTCCAAAGTACTGCATTTGAAAAGGAATTTTTTTTTATTGCTGCCTGTTATTCTCTGGGTTCAATATTTATTTAACGTGTGATTAGTGCATTTCTACTTTCTTTATCAAAACTGCTTTTCTTGTATTACAGAATTATACAAAAATGAGTACAGAAATTCTCAGATTTGGATGGCACCTGTTTGTCATTGTAGTGTTTGTTGTAGTTGCAGCATTCCTGATGCAGGGGGGTGAGCACGTTGCATCTTCGTGTAGATCTGCTAGCTCTTTCTACCTCCTGCTTGCATAGGGGAAACCTAGTGTTTGAGGCAGAATGAACATTGGATTTTCCTAGGCCAAGGCAATGTGTCTGTCTTCCATATTTTCTGTTCATTCCTGACTGCTGTAGTGGCTCTGTGTAGCCCAGGTGCTAGTGCACAGGCATTAGAGAAACTTAATTCTTACCTCATGTGCCAGTTTCTTTCACAGTGGGAAATGAACCTGTGACCCCTGAACTCAGTTCCATTTTGGGTGTATATAAGCTTGTTCTCAACTGTAAGAAACAAGCAGTAAATAACCTGCTGGTTGCTGTGTCTGCCTCCATTTAGCATTTAACAGTCAAGATTTTGCCTCAGCACCAGCCTGTGCTGCATTTATCTAGGTCATTGTCTGAACTGGATGCGCAGTAGATGGGGCAGGTTTCCTTGGAGCCACTTCTGCTGCTCTAAAGGACATTTTGAAGGTGGCTGTATAAGTGGTGGTATGTAGTTTTGACATGAATCAGTGGTGTAGAAGCTCCCAGGTATGTAGCAAGGAAAATTAATACTGATCATGTCAGTTTAGTCTTGGTTTGTGGCTATTTTGGTGTGCATTGGCTTTTTGGGAAGGTTCCTTTGCTCACTTGGTAGCACAGAAGAGTGACTTAGAGTAAAATAATATTTTAAGAGTTTGTCAGTGCTTGGAAAGGGTTTCAGCTGTACTGTGTGTCAGCTTACAGCCCAAGTGACAGCAGTTTGTGGTTGTAATTTATAACTGAGACATTTGCCAGGTCTGTAGAGCAGATATGAGTGAGTTTTGGTTTTTCACTTGTCTTGTACAGACTGCCTAGTGGCATTTGGAGTGGGGAAAGCAGATGGTGTTTACTGAAAGAACTGGACAGTGATGGAGCACAGGAGGAGAAGGCTGTATGAAGTGTGTGTGATACCACTGATGTTTGCAGCCATCTTAGTGGTGCAGATGGACACCTTAGAACCAGCACAATTATTTGAGAAGGCCTGTAGTAGCCTTATATCTTAAATCATTAGTAGTGTGGGGTTTTTTTTCTGCTATTGTTTTTGTGTTGAATGAGGTAGGTGTGGAAGAAGGATCTCTGGCATCACCAAGTTTCTTGAAAGTGTTTCACAACTTCTTAAACAGTGAACAAGGAAGCAAAAGCAAACATTTCAGAAGTTAGTTGTTCCTGCTACACAACAGAAAGCTTGCATTTAAAAAATCAGGGAGGATAAAACAGGTTAAATCTCACAGCCATTTCAATATAAGAGCAGCTTGTAATGTGGTCAAAATCAACCTAATATGATGAACTCTGAACAAGTCTGTCAAACCGAAAGAACTGGCTTTCATGATAAGAGCTAGGAATGCTGCCTTTCATTTACATTGCTAGTTCCACATCATGTGTCTCAAGGCTGTTCAGTAATCAGACTATGATTTCACTTCTTTAAATAACACACCTAAAGGTAGAAGAGTCTGATTTCTATTAGAAATCCTTTGGAGATGCCCAGAGCTTTACTTACTGTAAATACAATGTCCTTAATGTAATGACTTTTGCTTTCAGTAGAGCTGAAGAAGCACTATAAGGAGATGAAAGCTGCTTGCAGGTTGGCTAGCTTACAGCTGTGGTGGAAATCAATTTAGCTTAGTCTTAACCTGGCTAAAAAGGCACCACTATGTGCCACCTATTGCTTAAGGTAGTGTTTTCATCTGAAGTGCAGGAAACCAGAAGAATTGTCTTCTAGATTCTTTATGGCTATGCAGAAAGGGTTGGCCAAGTTGAAGGGGAGGGTGGTGGAAATCTCTACCTTCAAAATATGTACTATTTGAGGCTTAAAATTTTAAGGTCCCTTAAAGTGGAGTATGAATTTATGTGGAGAGGATGTTTCATCCTGTGTGTAGCTTCTCTGGTTTTAGTTCCTGTTCCATATCCAGCCTGACAGCTATTCTGTGAGTATTTCCTTTGCTGATGTTGCTGTAAATGCTGCATGGTCTCTACCCAGGAGTGGTAAGGCTGTTTCTTGACATTTAAGTTCTGAAATGCAGTTTTTGCTAACTCCTTTTTCAGCTGAGGCTGCAATATAACAGTGGGAAGGCTAAGTTCTGCATGTGACTTCCAGTGAGCAGCTCAAGCTAAAGCAAATGCTGAGAAGTTGCTAGTTAGTCAAGACAGCTGATGTGCTTGTGGTTTGCTGTTGAATGAAGGAGGAACTGGGTTTGGTATTTGAGTTGTTTCCCAGTGGTGCTTTCTGGAAAAATCATTTCTTGGTACCTTGGTTTCTTTTCATAATGTAGACCAGTAGCATGTGGATCAGTACACAAGGGTAAGTGTGAAGAGAAGTATGTTTCTCCAGTACAAGAGTGAGGAAAATGAGCAGCTGTGTGCACAGGAGAACTTGGATTTAAAGGATAGAGCAAACTGCAAGGTCGATTGGGTTTTGTGTCTTCGTTTTTGTTGTTTAGGTATTTTTAATTTTATTGTTTGGGGGGTTTTGTAGGAGAATTAGTGCTGTATTCAGCAGTAAAGGGAAAGAAATCACAAGTACTGTGAAGGCTAATGCTTTAATCATTTTAATAAGTTAACTGGGGAGCAGGATAGCCTCAAGCTTGTGATAGCTTTACCTCTGTGACAAAGAAACTCTTTGTCTATAAGTTGTTATTTTTGAAACATTCTGTTTTCAGATGTGTGTGTAATATATCTCTGTGTATTAAAAAAAAACACAATTGAAGTAATTTAAAGTGCAGTCTGATCTGTTCCACTGATCTTGAACTTGGAGTTCCTAAAATGTTTTCTCTAGAGGTGCTACCATTGAGAATAACATTTTGTCTATTGGTAGTAAGCTTGGTTTTGTTGTTGGGATTTTCTTTGTTGTTTGGGTTTATTTTAGGTGATTTGTGTGGGTTGGTTGGTGTTTGGTTTTTATTGGGGATTTTTGTCACTTGCATCTCATAGTTGGAATGACTGATCTTCACTTAGGAATTGTGCTACCGATAGGCTTGTTCCAATAAAGCATTTACA
>VWYK01031712.1:0-13794 GCA_013399775.1 Semnornis frantzii | reverse complement strand
TGTAGGCCCCCTTCAGATACTGGAAGGCTACTATAAGGTCTCCTCGAAGCCTTCTCTTCTCCAGGCTGCAGAGCCCCAACTCTTGTAGCCTGTCCTCATAGCAGAGCTGCTGCAGCTCTCTGATCATCATCGTGGCCCTCCTCTGGACCCGCTCCAACAGTTCCATGTCCTTCCTGTGCTGGGAGCTCCAGAACTGTAAGCAAAGAAATTTCAGTGGGAGCCAGGATTTCCCTGGTGGTGTAGCAATGAATTCCCCATGCTGGTGCTCTCCTGTTGTTTTTCAGGTGAGCTTGACCATAGAAAGCTTTCATTGCCACGTATGTTGCACTAGATGACAGCCAGCTGAACATGAGCCAGCAGTGTGCTTAGGTGCCCAAGAAGGCCAACAGTATACTGGCCTGGATTGGGAATAATGTGCTTCTGCAATAAGTGTGCCCTGTGGACTGGGTAGTCCACATCTCAAATCCTGCCTTCTTTGGGCCATCACTGCTATTGAGGTGCTCAAGTGCCTCCAGGGAAGCGCAACAAAGCTGGTAAAGTACCTGGAGGATCTTGTGAAGAGTGGCCGAGGGAACTAGGGATGTTCAGTCTGGAGAAGGGGAGGCTAAAGGGAGACCTCATTGTTCTCTACCACTCCCTGAAAGGAGGTTGGAGTGAGGTGAGGGTTGGTCTCTTCTCCCTAGTATCAGCTGATAGAATCGGAGAAAATGACCTGAAATTGTGCCAGGGGAGGTTTGGGTTGGATATTAAGAAAAAACTTCTTTGTGGAAAGAGTGGTCAGGCTTTGGAACAGGCTGCCCAGAGAGGTGGTGGAGTCATTGTGTCTGGAGGTGTTGAAGAAATGTGTGGATGTGGGACTTCGGGACATAGTTTAATGGCCATGGTGGTGGTGGATTGACAGTTGGACTCAATGATCTCAGAAGCCTTTTCTAACCTAAACAATTCTACTTCATGTGGGGCATGCCAGTGCAAAGATGTTTCCCAAAGTGGAGGAAAACCTAATAGGGAAGGGCAATTCTCTTTCCCTCTTTGTGTCAAAAACAGGTGAAATTGCCAGGCATAAGGCAGCAGGGTGGTATTCCCTTATGTAATTTGTACTGGGAGGCTGATAAAGTTGAACGTTTGGCATAGCTTCCTCTTCCTTGCCTGGATGTTTATAGCAATGTTTATATCACTGAAAACTGCGTACAGGAGTGACTGGCATCTGTGGGAATCTTTCTTCTGACCTAATTGGAGTTTTGAGTTGCCACTTTGAATAAGTTTGTACTCCTTGTATGGGATGAGTCTTTTTTCTTTTGTGTTCCCTTTTCTCTCAGTATATGTCTGTAATAAAACCTTCATGTGCCAGCTTCTGAATGGATCAGCCTATCTTGCTTTATTTCTTCTTCATTTCCCCTTTTTATAATTATTTGTCTTCTTTTGTCTGTAAATACTTCAGCATAGCTCTTTTCTTTGCTCTAGTCACCCCTAACCCATAAAACAAACTACTTCTAAAAGAGTGGGGAAGAAACAATAATAAATGGTCTAATAAAAGATACTGTCTCTCCCTACAAGCTTTCTTCACTTTGAAACAATACAGCAGCATGATAAAATAAACTGTTGTTGCTTTATGTTTGGCTGAAAAATCCTTCTCCCTTTCCCAAGAGGTGACAGAGTCATGGTACTGCTGACTGTGGTATAACTGAAGGCTGACCTTTTGAGCTTTTAGTTTGGAAAATGGCCATTCTGGGATGTTCCTGTATGTGTTCTTTACTTGCAGGCAAGATCTTTTCAGTGAGAAAGGAGTGAATCTGGATCTATGTATGGTTCTTTGCTCACCTTGTCAGCAGAACATTGCCGTGATCTTCCTTACTTTTCCCAGGTCCCTTTTTCATCTGAAATAGATCGTGCTGAGGTAGAAGCAAGTTGTGGGAGGACATTTGAGAGGAGGAGTTGTGTTGTTTTCCCCACCACTCTTGCTATTAAGGCGAAGCTGTGTCCTCATCTAGTGCCCTCTTCACAAGGAGATTGAACTGTTGGAATGGGTCCAAAGGCCATCAAGATGATCAGAGGGCTGGAGAACCTCCTCTGTGGGGACAGGCTGCGAGAGTTGGGGCTGTTCAGCCTGCAGAAGAGAAGGCTTCAGGGAAACCTTATAGTGACCTTCCAGTACCTGAAGGGGGGCCTACAAGAAAGGTGGGGAGAGACTTTTTATAAGGGCCAGAGGGAATGGATTGAAACTTGAGAGGACTGAAGATTGGAAAGAAATTCTTTACAGTGAGGATGGCAAGACACTGAAACAGGTTGTCCAGGGAGGTTGTGGATGTCTCCTCCCTGGGGGAGTTCAAGGTAAGGCTGGACAAGGACTCGAGCAACCTGGTCTAGTGAAGGATGTCCCTGCCCATAAAAGGGGAATTGCAACTAGATGATCTTTAAGGTCCCTTCCAACCCAAAGTGTTCTACGATTCTATGATCTGCTTCATACTTAATATGCCACTACCATTATGTGGCAGGAGCAGATTTGCAGCATTCAATTTGGGTTCTGGAGGCAACTTGGCAGAGCACCTTTTTTTTGGTTTTCTCTTTGTAAGGGTGTACTTCAGGCTGGCAGAAGAATGGTTTGGTTTGGTTTGGTTTTGTGGTCACTTTTAATTTTTATTTTGTTATATGTTCCTAGCAGATAAGAAATCTGTTTATCAATCACAGCATGAACAAGACTTGCAATTTTAATATCTGTTAGCAGTCAAGGTAAACTCCCTGCATGGTTCATGGTTGTACTCAATGATCTTGGAGGTCTTTTCCAGCTGAAACAATTCTATGATTCATCAGTCAGTGTTTGGACTTGTCAACATGTCTTTAATCCTTGTTTTCTAGGATTTTATTGTCTCAGTTTTGATGTATTAACACTTGAATATTTTCAGAGGGAATACTTTCTGAACCAATAAACTACTTGGAAATATCTAATTGTAGTTCACCCTTCTGTGTATTTGGCTAATACTGAAAATCTGTGAAAACATCAGGAAGCTCTCTAGGTTATAGCCTTCTACCCTAGAGTTCAATACAGCGATGCTATAGCAATGTGACCAGCAGGGATGTCTTTCTGTGGATGCTAGGCTGGTAGTAGTGCAGAAGCTCTGTACTGCCTGCTACCATTACATGGTATTATTATGGTGATGAGCTGTCACCATGCTGAGACAAAACTCAGACCTTTGTGGTGTCAACTACCTCTACCTGTGGCACTTGAGGCCACATTTTCCAAGGACTTCTGTCAGTGCTGAGCTGCAGGGAAATTTGACCCTGCCAGATGGACATCCTGGGTTGTCTCTTAGCACTGGTAAGGGGGGAATATGGAAAACTAAACCTTGTATCCTGAAGGATTGCAGTAGATAAAGCATTACTTTTCATAGTATTGTGAAGTTTTGAGCCTTAAAGATCTTTGTATGCCAGGAGGAGGTTTTAATTTATAAATAAAACTGTACTCCTATTTTGATAGAATCATGGAATGGTTCAGGTTGGAAGGGACCTCAAGGATCATCTAGTGCCAACCCCCTGCCATAAGCAGGGACACCTCCCACTAGAACAGGTCACTCAAGGCCTCATCCAACCTGGCCTTGAACACCTCCAGGGAGGGAGCAGCCACAACCTCCCTGGGCAACCCATTCCAGTGTCTCACCACCCTCACTGTAAAGAACTTCCTCCTGACATCCAGTTTAAATCTCCCCTCTGCCACTTCAAACCCATTGCCCCTTGTCCTGTCATTACAAGACCTTGTGAATAGTCCCTCCCCAGCCTTCCTGTAGGCCCCCTTCAGATATCGGAAGGCTACTCTAAGGTCTCCTTGAAGCCTTCTCTTTTCCAGGCTGCACAGCCCCAACTCTTGTAGCCTGTCCTCATAGCAGGCTGCTCCAGCCCTCAGATCATCTTCATGGCCCTTTTTAAACAGTCTTTCACATGTTGCTATTTGGTTTTCACAGATTCTTGTTTTCATTAGTGGCATTGAAGACTGACAATAAACTTGTCCAGTAGTGTCTTATGAAAGCTCTTACATGTCTAAATTGAAGTACTTTTTATTTTCTCCCCTTTGCAGATCTAAACCAAGTAATTTTTCTTAGGAAACTCTTTAATTCCAGGGCAGCAGTTCATCTGTTCCTCAGCTACTGCAGGAAGCTGCATACTAATTGCCTACCTTGCCTAGTTGTACTGCCTTAACTGTGATCTTAGATTTGAAGCTGTACAAGCCTCTGGCACCAATGCAGTCAGTGCCTAGAAAGTCACATTGTATGAGGGTTGCTATTCACAAAAGGGATTAAAAACAATCTGTTCTCTTGCGGGAAAGCAAACAAACAAAACTTACATGCATCTTTGAACTGACTGCATCCAGCTTGGGTGTTGTTACATATTTACTAAACAGTCTGTCACACTCTATCTGAAGTATTTTTATTCATCAAACCTTACTGTCAAACAGAGAATAAATGCTGAGGTAGGTGAGAAAAAAAATCATCTGGATTTGGAACAAGCACGGGCCACCAAGAATATGGTAATTTGTGGCTTTTCTCCTTTCACAGGCCAGTTTATTTCTTCTGCTTCCTTTTCCTTTCTGTACACAGAACATCCATCCTTTCCTGTCTGCATTGGGATTTTCTTCCTCTGCCACTGGCCCGTGGGCTTTTCTGGCACTGCCCACCCAGATAAAAAGCGACAGCCTGGCACCCCCCTCATGTGCTCCAGAGCTTTCAGCCTGTAGCACAGAGCAGTGTATCAAACACCAGCAGGACAATCCCTTTTTGTTGCATTAGTCAGTCAAGCATTTTGTGCTGCTGAACATCATCTTATTTAACATTTTGTTAAACAACTTCTAAAGGTCTTAACGATATGACAGATGGGCCATTGAAGGGATGCTTTAATGGCTGAGCATTAGTTTGCTTTGGTTTGATAGTGTTTATTGTTAACTAAGTACTGTTTAAATCAATCAATCTCTCCCCCCCTCTCTTTTACAAGGTAGACACATTCAAGAGATGGTTTTATGCTTCTTGTGATGAGTGTGTGTTCAGTCTGTCATGAAGAAGTAATATATGTTGGTCTCATTTTCAGGCAATCTCTGCCTCATAAGGTGACTTCAAGGTCTGGGTCATGTCTGTAAGGGTTAAGGGATATCTTGAGGATTCTGCCTAGTGGATACTGGAGCTGACGACCTACGGCAAAAGATCATTTGGAGTTACATTTTTTGCAAGCTTCTTTCAAGTTGCAACCTTCACTGCAATCTGTCCTATCTCTGAATTTATTTTCTTTAACCCTCTAAACATGCCTACTGCTGCAGTTGGGTATGTGTCAAGGTGACAGACCATTTTCCTTTCAAAAGTGGGAAAACCAAGTAAAGTGTAGGCATGCAGGCTGTCCCTTTGATTCCCACTGAAAACTTTCCTTCCTGCAAGAAACAGGCAACTGTCTCCAGTCTCCATGTGCCTTGCTGGGTGCAGCTGACATCCAGTGCAGAATCTACCTCCGAGGCAGTTGTGCAGGCAGACAGGGGCAGGTGACAGACAGTGTGCCATTCCTGCAGCTAATCCAGTGGCTTCTTTCAGGTGTGGTCATTGATTCCTGTTACCAAGGTATTAAAAATGTCTTTTGCTTTAGGTAAGCACTGAAATGCTGGAATTAAATGTTATGATGAATATTAGATTCAGAAATTTGTTGTAGGTGTTCTCTTGGGTACTGTGGACAAAGTAGGCACAGGATTTCTTGACAGTATAAGGATTTTGCATTATCAAGACTAAAGGACCAGTGCTGGAATGGTGTCAATCCATGAATCTTTGGAAAGTCACAGAGAAACCATCTCACTGCAGGCAGGAGGCTGGGAAGCAGAGGAATAGCATTTCTTACTACAAGTAGCTACCATCTCTGCAACATCTCTCACATCAGGGGAGTCCAGCATGAGCTGGAACACAGTCCACCTTTAATTCTGGCTTGGGCATGCTTGGCTGCTGAATTGTGGCTACTTGGATCTTGCAGAACTCTGATGTCCTAGTCCAGGGATAAGCCAATTTTGCCTCTGCAAAGAGCCTGCCCTAGCAGAAGATGTTTTCAAGCCTTTGAGAGGTGTCGCTGAGGCAAGAAGTGCAAGCAGTGTCCCTCCTCATATTTTCTTATAACAAATGTTAATGTCAAGTACCTGTCAGGATTAGTCTTTGGCTTGAGTACAGACAACAGCAGCCTATTTCCAAAATCTAGAAAAAAAGATAAAAGGCCTGAATGGGAGTCACAGTTTTAAACTTGTTATAGGTTTAACTTGTTTTGGACTTCTGGGGAATTCCAAGCTGACTGTAGCATTGCAGACTATGGAAAGGCTTAATATTTTCCCAAGGCAACAATTAATTCACGTCTTTGATCAAATTTTTAGTCTGCAGTGGTCATTACAGGTCTACTCTTAATAGTAGCAGGTAACACCTCTGGTGCCTTGATGCAGCTCTAGCTCTGGTCAACATAGCTCTTACTCCTTTGCTGTCTCCAATGATACAGTTGTTCTTCTTTTCTCTTCCCAGTGAATTACAATTTCATGGATTATCATTTGTGTACAAGTAGTCGGGTGTGTTTAACCCTGATGATGTGTTTGCTTCAGAGTAAAACGTTAAGATCTGACTAAACATTGCTCAGCCATAGCCCTTCAGGGATTGCGGCTGCTCTTGTTTCATTTCTGCAAGGCTCAGTTGAGTACACAGAAAGCATTGACACAAGCTACAGTCATTGCAGTGCACGCTATTGCTCTCTCAAGGTCTAGAAAATGCTAAGATAAAGTTACAGCTTTTGATGCTCAGCGATGTTAACTGCTGGATGCAGACCCCATCCATATTTAAGGGTGGTTTCCAAAAGCATTTTGTAGAAGGTGCTGTAGATGCTCCTCTGAATCCAAGACACCAGAAAAAGCTAGGGGAAGCCAGACCTTAAATCATAGACTCGTTTTGGTTAGAAAAGACCTCTAAGATCTTCAAGTTCAACCATCAACCTAACACCACCATGTCCTGTAGTGCCATGTCCATACAATTCTTGAACATCTCCAGGGATGGTGACTCCACCACCAACCTGGGCAACCTGTTACAATCCCTGACCACTCTTTCAGGAAAGAATTTTTCCCTTGTATCCAGCCTAAACCTCCCCTGGCACAATTTCAGGCCATTTCTTCTCATTCTATCACCTGATACTAGGAAGAAGAGACCAACCTCCACTGTACTCCAGCCTCCTTTCAGGAAGCTGCAGAGAGCAATGAGACCTCCTCTCAACCTCCTCTTCTCCAGACTAGATCTCAGTTCCCTTAGGCACTCCTCACCAGTCCTGTTCTCCAGACCCTTCACCAGCTCTGTTGACCTTCTCTGGAGATGCTCCAGCACATGACTGTCATTTTTGTAGCAAAGAGCCCCAAACTGAACTCAGTATTCAAGGTGTGGCCTCAAATTAGGGTAATTAACAGGAATTAGTGTTGTTTTGTTGTGTAGTGGACATCTGTAGTAATAACTTCAGTGTTTTATAATACATGTACAACTGGGAAAGAGAATATGGTTCTGTTTCTGGGGCATTGGCTTTAGATGATATTTGCCCACAATTTTTGAGCATTAGCTCCTTGTTGGGCAAGCAGGAGCCAATTTACTTATTTAGTGTATAAGGCAGGATCTCTGCTTTATTAAGCCTCTCGACCATTTTTAACTTAATGGTGTCCTGGTCTCACTTTAAGCACCCATACATTTTTGAGAGGCAGGTACCAGCAATACCTTTGTTCTGATTAATTTGCAGACTGGCTGCTGCCTTTTTTTTTTTTTTTCCCCAGTAACTCCATCCCCCAAACTTTCAAAACACCGATCTGAAATAACAAAGTGTTACAGATGAGGTCTTCTGATTATTGCCCTTTAAAGCTTTTTTCACATGGCCAGGCTTCACAAAAACCTATTTTACTCAAAGAAATTAGGTTTCTGGTTAGCAGGAGCCCTAAATAGACATGAATTACAGGAACGTCCTTTGAAACCCCACACAGCACTTGTTTCATTAAATCCCATGAAGCGACCTTAATTTAGTGGAGCACTGGATAGGTTGTTCTTTTAACCTATTAGCACTTTGGCCAGTCCCATAAACCATATTCATGGATGATTCCATCAAGAAGGACAACAGTGGGATTAATATTATTTCAGGATACAGTAAATGCCACAGTGATGAAGCTGTTTAAGATCTGGTGCTCACTGTGTCACACTGAATGCATTGACATTTACTCTGCTATCACTTCATTTCCAATATTCCTTCCAAATCAGCCGATGCTAATGTTTCAGCATGTGTGCAGAATACAATTCCATGAGGGCTAGGGATGAGGAGAAATGAGCTTAAAGCAAGTACCTTCTCCCCTATTCCCTCAGCTCCCTCGCTCCTCTTACCCTGGCATGGCAAATGGCTTATCTGTCGTCCACAGCTAGGAAAGAGCAAAGCCACCGATGGAAGTGTGACAAAATGGGGCTTCGTGTTGTGTGAAGAGTCTGAGCCCACTTCTGGTGTGGTCAGGAATGGGTATTAGGTCAATGACACATTTCTTGTCCCATGTGTCTGTGGGTGGAGAGAGTCCATTTCTTCATCATGTGGCAAAGAGAGAGCAGGGCAGAGGCAGATGTTTCCACAGAACAAGGTTTCAGCTCATTGCCTCACTTTTCCTGCTACACATGATGTGGTCTTCCATAAGGGAGAGGTGCTGCCTACCATACAGACCCCTTCACAGTTCCACTTGGACACCAGAAGGTTTTCATGTCTTTGCTCCTCAGCGGCTCTGTGCATTGTCACCTTTTACAAGCTGAGGACTCACAAGGGAAACCACCTGAAATTTGGTGAAGAGAAACATGCTGTTCTCGAGAGATTCAAGCAGGAGCCAAACTCTTCTGACTCAACCTCTGTAGGAGCCTCTCTCTTTACATTGTCAAAAAAACCCCAGGATCCCAAATTGCCTTGCTGAGGTTCACACAGGAAACTAGCTTCAGAACAGGAGTACTGACTGCAAGTTTTCCCAGTCCCAGTCTATTCAAGTGCATGACTGATGTTGCCATGCTGCTGTCAAGCCTGCTGCATGGCATCAGATAGCCTCCTTAGCTGCGTCTGGCATATTCAGGTGCAATACAGGGGAAAAGCGTACCCAGCTGGCTTTGTTAATCACTACCACTCAGGCGAGCTGTGGAAGCAGGAAAGATCTAGGACTTCTGTAAGCTAAAATTTCTGGAATCTGGGAGAATGCAGGAGGGACCTATTTCTGTGTTCTTCACTAGGCTTTGTCTATTGACCACTGCTTGAGATGGTGGGAGGTGGTTATTTGCTCTGATTTGGTGAGATCATTCTGCTGAGGAATGACCAAGTAAACTGCTCCTTCAGTGAGAAAAATTAGCATTGTGAGCAGAAAATAAGGAGCTGAGGAGAATTAAACAGACATTGGAGACTCTGGGCTTGTTGGAAGTGTAGAAGGATTTACAGTTAAGGACGTCTGCCTGGATTTGGGTATAGACGATTGTGAACTGGGTGGCAATGAGGGACAAACATTTATTCCTAGCATTTTTCCCTACCCTAGCTCTCTTCCCCTTTGCTTTGCAAAGACCATATTGGTCTGGGACACTAGGCAGGTAATGAGTACCTTTTGTCTGTGTGCTGCAGACAACCACTGATACAGAGTGATGCTATGCACAGAAGAAGAGGAAGTACCAGCTTTGAGATTTTTAAACCTGTTAGAGGCTGCTCATGGGTACGAGTTTGTGGAGTGCTCTTGACAGAGATTTTTCTGAGCAACTCCTCTGTTGAGCCAGATCTCACTGCAGAAGCAAATCCAGAAAGCAAATGCAGAGACTTTCATGTAACCAGTCTGAGCTGCTCTGAGGAATCTAACTAGAAACCAGAAGTTTTTTTGTTTTTTTTTTTTAAATTGCTTTTCCCCTGTTTGAAAATCATAGACAGAAAATACAAGGGAAAGGGCTGCATAGTCTATTTGGTCTAGTTTGATAGAATCATAGAATGGTACGGTTGGAAGGGACCTCAAAGATCATCCAGTTCCAACCCCCTGCCATAGGCAGGGACACCTCCCACTAGTACAGGTCACTCAAGACCTCGTCCAACCTTGCCTTGAACACCTCCAGGCAGGGAGCAGCCACAACCTCCCTGGGCAACCTGTACCAGTGTCTCACCACCCTCACTGCAAAGAACTTCCTCCTAACATCCAGTCTAAATCTCCCCTCTGCCAGTTTACACCCATTGTCCCTTGTCCTGTCATTGCAAGACCTTGTCAATAGTCCCTCCCCAGCCTTCCTGCAGGCCCCCTAAGATCCTGGAAGGCTGCTCTAAGGTCTCCTCGAAGTTTAAGCAAACAATTACAACAGAACTGAGGAAATGCAATGCTTGTACTTGGATAAATAGGAAGTGTGCTGGATTGTGCTCTACATAGTGGAAATGAATGCTCCTCTCTATATCATCTTTCTTTTGACTGATTATTTTTCGTGATTCAGTAAAGATAATTGGATACTTGACTGTACTGCTTGCAGTAATAGCAAGTATAAACTCCCCTGTGCATCCATTTGGGATTCTTCTGAGAGTAAGTAGTCTTGGACAGTGACTCAGTCTTCCCTTAAATATCTTCTAGAGATTTAGAGACAGATGTGTCTTAGTCATATTGCATTACTTCTGTGTTTTTACTGGAACAGTGTTGGATCAGGTTAGATAAATATCTGAGCTGCAAAGACAAAGACCTGTCAAGGATTGTTTAAGTGTATTTTTTTGTATTTCAGGGCACAGACTTGGAGTAACAAGCATTACATTTCTGAAAGTTTATAAATCAAGATATGCTAAAGAGAACTTCCTCCTAAAGACACAGGTCATCGCTGTGCCTTGTTACAGTTCCCTGGCAAATGTGTTTACTCCTGAAAGCTTGCTGATGGAAAGGAAAGATCTGTTGGTCAGCCAGCAATTTATAAGCAGCTCTGTCCTGGCCTTAATTTTGATGCTTTGGGATTAGAGGTGATACAAACCTATTTGGGATTGGACCTGGGCAGCAGCAGAATATGTCTGAGTGGATGTCTCCACAAATCAGATGGTGACATGCAGTGTGTTGAAAACTTCAACCTGGTTTTAGTAGGGTGTCAACAGGAATCTTCTGTCAGATTTTGTGTCATTTTATTGTATCGTCAAAAACACTGATGATTGTTATGCTGTGACTGATTCTTTTAGCATCTTTGCTCTCATAGAATGTGTTGGGTTGAAAGGGAATTCGAAGATTGTCTCGTTCCAAACCCCCTTCCATAGATGGGGACACCTTCCACTAAGCCAGGACCTTGTCCATCCTGACCTTGGACACTTCCAGAGAGGGGGCATCCACAACTTCCCTGGACAACTTGTTCCAGTGTCTCACCACCCTCACTGTCAAGAATCTCTTCCTAATATCCAGTCTAAATCTACACTCCTCAAGTTTGAAGCCATTCCTTCTTGTCCTGTCACTTCAAGCCCTTGTAAAAAGTCCCTTCCCAGTTTTCTTGTGGACCCCTTCAGGTACTGGAAGGTCATTATAAGGTCTCCCCAGAGCCTTTTCTTCTCCAGGCTGAACAACCCAAACTCTGGCAGCCAGTCACCATAGGGGAGGTGCTCCAGCTCTCTGATCATCTTCATGGCTGTCTTCTGAACCCAGTCCAGCAGTTTGATGTCCGTGTTATGCTGGAGGCCCCAGAACTGGATGCAATGCTCCAGGTGGGGTCTCACCAGACCACAGTAGAGGAGAATCACCTCACTTGTCCTTATGGTCTCTTCTTTTGATGCAGCCCAGCACACGACTGCCTTCTGAGCAGGTAGCACACATTGCCTGTTCATGTTGAGGTTTTCATCAGCTGACACCCCCAAGTTATTCTCAAGACTCCATATTACATTTTGAAGGCTTTTGTCATATCTCGAAAACTCAGGAAAATCTGATGCCACTAGGAGGAAATGTTAAAACTATAAACCCAGATAATCAGTCTCTTTCTTCATAGAACACAACTCACTTACATATATTGAAACACATTGATGCTCAGCATTTTGACAGAGAGTTTTATCCCTTTTTCCTAAAGGGAGGTTAACCACAGAAAGTGAACTAATTACAGAGCCTGTGTAAACAGAAAATGGTGAATTTGGACTCCATTTTACCTAGTACTTGGATCCCTGTAAAAACTCTTCCTCTGTGTTATGTCTGAGTCGTGCTCTTTGCACTACAGATACACAAGGTTTGCATTACAGGGAAGCCACTACTTCATTTGCTTCTCGTGGAAGAAGTCTGTGGACAAATTTTGGCAGGGAAGTGTTGAAGAAAGGGCATTTCATGCCTCTGTTCTGGAGAGAAGCCAGAAGATAGATAAGGTGACTTCTCTTTATCCTGTTGTCTGTGATCCTGTGCTTGTACTAGGTTTTGGGCTCCCTTGCAGTGTACCAGTGCTTCTAAGCTATTGTTAAACTGGAAGTTGAAACATGATTCTGCCAAAACTCTGTCCCATTTTGCAGGGGTGGGTGCTGAAAGATGACACACATGAATAATTTAAACTGTTTTCAAAGTTGAGAAATTATGTTAGACTGCCTCAAAAACCAAACAAACAAACAAATAAAAAACCAAAAACAAAAACACCAACCCAAAACATTCCCCTCTGACAGTCTCACCACTTTTCCTGCTCCAAGTGTGTGAATGCTTCAAAACAAATATATACCTTGAAAAAAATGATTTGCATCCTCAGTATTTCTTGTTAGGAATCCTCAGGAATATCCCAGCTGCAAGTGCTGACAGATATAAACCTCCTTGTTTTACAGCAGCAGATGAAATCGTTGTAGTTCGAACATACAAGAGAGGCCTGCAGGGGACTTTTAATAAACTTGGACCTGGCAGTGAAGTTCGCCAGTGGCTTTGGGCCCTTTAGTTAATCCCTCTGACTCAGTTTCCTCACTGCAAGGCAAACCTCAAAATACCCTCAGCGAATACCATTGGCAAAATCAAGAGTTACCCACAGTTATTTCCTTGTTTAAATACAGGAAGATGGTCAGACTTTTCAATCACCACCATCACCACCACTCCCACCACTGCAGATTTCCTTTTTTACATGTGTTTCACTTTTCAGCTGAAGAGCAGATAAAGCATCTCACACCTTTCTTTGAATTGGCACTTGGAATCCTTCTGGGTTTTAAGCTGCAATAAGCTTATTAGTCTTCTTTCTGGTATGATGAGAGTCTTCTTTGGGACCATCCCAAAGACTTTTCTTCACACTTAATGTGCCGTGTTCCAGCTCTGCTCTTAGACTCCCTTTTGGTGTTCCAGTACAAAGACTGCCAGCATAGCTGTGGCTGTAAGTTGCAAAAAGGCATAAAGGAGTGGTAAAGTACTGAATTCCTGGGGGACTTGGCAGAGTTCTTCAGACCTCCCTGAAAATCTTTACCTGAGGGCCTAGCTAGCTGAGGAAACAAAACCTCAAAAAGCCACATTTCCACTATATGGCAGATCAGTGCAGGGATATTGTTTCTGCTGGATATGTCAAGTCTGATTCCCTGCTTCACAGAGTCTCAGAATCACTGAGGCTGGAAAAGACCTCTGAGATCATCAAGTCCAGCAGCACATGCTTTAGTCCTGATCAGGTAATCTGAACTCTCTGCAGAGGCATAAATCTATGCTGAGGTGTTACAGTTGTAAGACTAGTGTCTTAATTATAAATTGTAATTAAAAGTTTTCCAGAGAATCTGGGAGAGAGTTGAGAGGGATGGACTCTCAAGGGGCTGAATGAAGTATAAGAAGTATGTTTATCCCATTCCATTGGT
>VWYK01031707.1:0-20100 GCA_013399775.1 Semnornis frantzii | reverse complement strand
AAAAAAAAAAGAAATCCAGATACTCTGCTTATAAATAAGAGTATCAACTCAGGGATTTATTGCAATTCAATGAGTTCATCTAAAATATTTATTCAGATTGGTGTTCCTGACTGTCCCTACACTGGAATGATCTCAATTGAGTGCACTGATAGGAAAAAAATAAAAGAAGAGATTTTCAGAATGTTATAGTTCTGTTTTAAACAGTAAGTTCTTTCCAGTACAGTTGGAATAATACTTCATATTCCTAGAGCCACAGCACTTCTTGAGGCATCCTTGAAAACAAGATGCCACATCTCAAGGACTTATCTCCAGACTTGCATCCTTGCAAATTAATCTTTTCAATTCCTTTTTCTTGCTTGTCAACTTTTTGTGCTGCTCTTTTGGCTAAATGAGTTGTTTATACCTGTCACACTTCATTTAGCTTTAAGCAGGCATTTAAACTGTGTTGTTACTTTCCTTTTTTTAAAAGGGACTTGTAAATCTGGCATCTCTGTAGGGGCAGAAAGGATTACAATGGTAGTTCTGACAGCATAAATGATTAATGGCAGGCTCTCAAGAGCACACTTGTGTGTTCACAGTGTGGGTATCATTATATTTACTTGAGATGGCTGTTAACAAAGTGTCAGAAATGAAGAAACTGTGAGCATCCTTACTACCTTCATCAAATTTCTAGTGTCTGTTACCCTTTGTGAGCCTACAGATACTAGCCAGGAGTCTGGGAAGTGAAGGAAAGATCCTGATTAGAGCACAAACTTCATGGTCAAGTGCAGTGCTTTGGTTTGAAAAGGCAAAAGGAGCACAACAATGAACTTTTCTCAAAACTGAACCTGCCTCCTGAGCAGCAGTTGAGTACTTCAGCTGATGAGCAGTAGGAAAGCAGTTAGCATGCCATCAGCTCTGAGCAGGTGGGAGCCAGGGGGCTGTTAACTCGAAAAGCTAAAAGAAAGCAAAGAGGCACAAAGAGCTTTTGCAGTGGCTGCTTAGACTGTGCAACTCTGGATCTTTTAGGCTCCATGTGTAAGAGGTCTGAGAGGGATGCTTAGCATTTCTGAGTCCCTTTCTGCATAGTATTCCCTAACTCACTGTAAACTAACCCAGACTNTCAGCTGATGAGCAGTAGGAAAGCAGTTAGCATGCCATCAGCTCTGAGCAGGTGGGAGCCAGGGGACTGTTAACTGGAAAAGCTAAAAGAAAGCAAAGAGGCACAAAGAGCTTTTGCAGTGGCTGCTTAGACTGTGCAACTCTGGATCTTTTAGGCTCCATGTGTAAGAGGTCTGAGAGGGATGCTTAGCATTTCTGAGTCCCTTTCTGCATAGTATTCCCTGACTAACTCACTGTAAACTAACCCAGACTGCTGGGTTATCACCACCCAGTTTCTTAAAATCATAGAATAGCCTAGGCTGGAAGGGGCCTGTAGCATTCATCCAGTCTGGTCCCCCTGCAGTCAGCAGGGACACCCCCACTAGCCCAGGTCACCCAGGGCCCCATCAAGCCACACCTTGAATGTCTCCAGGGAAGGAGACCTAACAGTCAACCTAAATCTGCTCTTCCCAAGCTTGAACCCATTGCCCCCCATCCTGTCACTGCAGGCCTTTGTAAACAGTTTCTCTCCATCCTTCCTGTAGGCCCCCTTCAAGTACTGGCAGGCTGCTGTTAGGTTCCCTTGGAGCCTCCTCCTCTCCAGACAGAACACCCCCAGCTCCCTCAGCCTGTCCTCACAGCAGAGGTGCTCCAACCCTCTGATCATTTGTGGCCCTCCTCTGGACCCACTCTGTCAGTTCCATGTCCTTCCTATCTTGCAGGTAAAATGGGATCCTTCCACCACTGCCTCCTTGTTTTCCTACTCTCCTTGTATATCACATACCCCAAAAAGTGCTGCTTCTGATTTTTATTCTTTTTCCTATGAGCCCTTTGTCAGTGGTCTTGTCACTCCCCCAGAGAGCCTTTTGCTGCTACGGCAGGCAAGGTGATTAACCTCTCATGCTTGGGACAGCTGGAATTGAGATGGAGTCAGAGGGGAGGAGATGGAGATGCCATCCCCAGCCTCTGACAGTCATCTTGTTCCTGCTCTGTGCTGGTGGAGAGCACAGAAAACCCCTCAGCCTTCTGCTTGGGCTGATGAATTAGCTCCCTGCCTTTGTTGCACCTGGCACGTTCCTGGGGTCACAGGAGGGCACTCTCGATGCTTGTAGTGTGATGTCCCTGGCCACTGTGTACATGAAAGAGGAGCTGGTGAGGGGGAGGGAAAGATGTCAAGTTCAATGTCACCTCAATGGAAAGCAGGGCAGGAAAAATGAGGTTGGAGGAGGGAGATAAGAAGGGATCTCCTGAGTCACTGCATACACTACTGAGACAGGCAAACAAAGTACAAATCAATTAATTAAAGAGGAAGTAAGTGAAAGTAAGATAATGAAAGATTAATTAATTGATAATCAATTACATAATAAATAACTTCTGTAATTAGATTGATTAGAAATAACATCTATTGATTAAATTACAATCAAATTTAAAGTCTGGCTGGTGAGTTTGCTGTCAGTTCTTTTCTTTCTTTTGCTTGATAACTGCAGATCTTCCTGAATTTCAGCCTCAATTAATTTGTGGCCATATTTAGCCAGTTTGTTCTTATTCCCCTTTAGAGGTGATAGAGTATGTTTAGCTTGCCTTGGTACCACAGTCCTCTCAGGTGTACTTTGTGCATTCCAGATGCAGAAGTGTAAGAGGTTACCATGCTCATCTGCCTTTCCCTTTTAGAATAAAACCAGAAGCCCAGCAGTGAGAAGGCTGGGCTGCCAACATGTTGCTCTTTGTCAGGGAGTTCAGTACTGCCTTACATCCCCTCAACCTCTTTTGTCAGTGACAAATCAACCCTGGACTCTTTAGTCTGTGTATGCTACTTGTCTGACAGAATGGAAAGAGATCAGGTACCTTGTGGGAGAGACCAGCTGCCAGACCTGCAACATGGCTTTCCTGGTTCCTTGTGTGGCATGAACAACTTGCAGCTCCTGGTCCTTCAGGGAGGTATCAGTCTGCAGAAGAATCAGAAGGTAGCTGGTATGGTTGTGGCCATTATCTTGGTAGGCATTTCCTGCCTGTGTTATGATTAGCCTAAACCACTTCACTGTGTTTGGCCTCACATCCTGCAAGTAGCAAGATCTCATTTATTCAGCTGGCATGTGGGATTCTGAGCCTATCCAGTGGCATTTGCAAGATATTTTATGGTAACAGCAATGATTATAACCATTCCAGTCAGTAGCAGGCTTGAAGCCTACTGTTTCCATTGACATAGTTGATCTAACTGCAGAATAAGTCACATGTGAACAGCTGGACTGAAAAAAAAACACCCACAGATGTTGCTTAATAGGAGCCTGAGTAAGTCCACCCACTGCTGGTACATTTAGTCCTCCTAGAGGAGGCAGGTGTATAATCTAGGAAATTTTCCAGTTCAGCCCTTAGAGACATGAATCATTAATGTTTAGTGCAAAGAAACTGTGTCCTTTTTACCCATGAGGGGAAAGAGACCACAAACACAGAAAAAAAGGGCTAGGACATCTGCGAGAGAGCTCACGAGCAGATCACAGCCAGTTTTGCTTTGTGCCAGAGCTAGCTACTGGTTTTCAGCGTAAGAAATAACACACCAGTCTCTCCCAATACTCTGACAAATTTTTTCATGTCTTATCTAGAGCACCCATGCTGTCTGCATGCCAGGGTCAGAGGCATCAGGCTGTGAATCAACTGAAACAGCTAGGCACTTCTGCTACCGGCAGCTCTGCAAAGTGTGCTGCGCCAGTTCTGCTTGAGGAAAGCAGGCTCAGGAACTCACCTGGGGTCTGTATGGCTCCAAGGAGTGGTGGCACATATGGCAAGCCCCTTTGTCACCTGCCTGCCTTCTTATTGTGCCTGGAGAGTGAGACAACCCTAGCTTTGCCCATCACAAGAGTGACAAAAACAGCGCTCAAGGTGAGTGAAGACAAATGATGTTTGTTAAGCCATGCAAAACAGGAAGAGGTTCATTGCCCTGTGTCCAAAAAGGAAGGGGCTTCTGGGACAAAGCCCAAAGAAGTAATTCACACACAGAGCCCTGTATGTTCCTATGGCTCTGTGTCTACATTTAGCCTGTGCCCAAGGGCTAAACTAAAGCAATGGATCTACCATGACATGACCCCTCCCCAGGAGAGAATGAGAACTGGAAAAAGGAGCAAAGGCCTGTGGGTTGAAATGAAAGCAGATTCCCTCAAATAGGTAAACCAGTACCAGTATAAAGTATGTATACCTGATTATACCATACTTTATAGCAGTACAAAGTATGCATACCTGATTAATTCTGTGTGAAGTTATACTCAGCGCAGTGAGCATACAGCCATCACAATAAACAAGAAAATAGTCCTCAGGAGAAGGAGCAAGGTCAGGAAAAACACAAGCAGAAAATCCCTCGTTCTTAGTAAACCCCTCTCTTTATAATGAGTGTGGAGTTTAAGGCCTGGGATACATCTGTAGCAAACTCAAGTCAGCTGCTCTAGGTGACTCAGAACTCTCAATGGCCTGCAGACCATGGCTGGCCTAGGATTCTGTCCCAGCAAAATCAGAACAACCCTGTCATAGGGCTGAAAAGGACTAAGTAAATAATAGCCTGATAAAAGAAATGAAAAGCTGCTTTCTTTTTCCTCATTTTCTTTCTTAATCTTTCCCAAAGTTGGAGCATTTTATAAAGGCATAGTGGCTAAAACCTCAACCAAGCTGCCAACTCCTTGCAGCAGGCAATAAGGGCACTGAGAAAATCTGAAATGACCATCCTGAACTTTTCACATGAGGGTTTTCAGCCAAAAGCCATTAGATTTTAGGTGGTACTGGAACGCCTGAATTGTGTGACCTTGGAGAATGAGATTATTTTGCCTATGTAAACTGGTATTTTCTCTATGTGCTACAACTCCGTGCTGCTGTAAACTGGCTAAGTGCATGGCTCAAGACCATTACTTCTTCATTTCCCTCCCTTGGTATTTTGTTCTTACTTCAAAAAATCTTTTTAAAGGAAAAAAAGGAAGTATGTTTAAGGAAATAGAAAGCAAAGGCCATTTCAATTTTGATCAGTGTGTTTTTCTGGAGATGATAGGCTGCTGTCTGGTCCTTACAACGTGAGTCTAATGCAGTTAGTCACAGTGCAACATAAATAAACATCTATGAACTGTAAGCACTTCCATGAGCAGCAAACATGCTGCAGCCTCATCCAGGGAAATGGCACTCTTTTCCCTAGTGTTTACAATAAGGCTGGCAACAACCCCAGAATGTTTTCTGCTTTTGCCCAGAGACCTTAGCTATTGACCCATGAGTTTCACTTGGCATTAATCAAGAGCTGAGTTAGCCATTTATTTTCATGAGATTATTTACTTCCTAAGGATATTAACTGTTTTCTAGTTCCTTATCTATTTTCGATGGATTAAAAATCCTCCTTCTGAAAAAAAAAAAAAAAAAAATTAAAGCCCCAAACCCTCTTGTTACATTTTCATAGCCAAAATGAAAACGCCCTTGGGAAAACCACTTAGCTCTGGGGATGAGGAATGGGTTGTTTTTGGTTCCCTCAGTTCAGCCAACTGCTCTGGAAGATTTGTTGAATGACTTGTGACCGCTCGTTGTCAAACGAGTCAGGGAATATTAGCTTCAGCCCTGAGCCTATTTGAGGCCTGGGATGGAGTTTCTGGGAAATATCCAAGGAGAACCAATGGCAGCTGACTGAATAGTGAGTCACATTGTGCTGCACTGGGGAAATATCACTGCAAACAGGGATTTTTTTGTTACGTGCACAAGTACATTTTCTTCCCCCCAAAATACAATCTCATTGACTAAGTGTTAGTGTGCAAGAATTAGACTTTGTACTGGGAAAGAAAAGAGAAGATAAACCTTTGGATGACATTCACAATCATGAGGAAATACAAACACCAGCCAGGGCAGATGCAGACCTGGAGTACTGTGTACAGTTCTGGAGCCCCCAGCACAGGAAGGACATGGAACGGTTGGAGCGGGTCCAGAGGAGGGTCATGAAGATGGTAAGAGGGCTGGAGCAGCTCTGCTATGAGGACAGGCTACAAGAGTTGGGGTTCTGCAGCCTGGAGAAGAGAAGGCTTCCAGGAGACCTTATAGTAGCCTTCCAGTATCTGAAGGGGGCCTACAGGAAGGCTGGGGAGGGACTATTGACAAGGTCTTGCAATGACAGGACAAGGGGCAATGGGTTTGAACTGGAAGAGGGGAGATTTAGACTGGATGTTAGGAGAAAGTTCCTTGCAGTGAGGGTGGTGAGACACTGGCACAGGTTGCCCAGGGAGGCTGTGGCTGCTCCCTCCCTGGAGGTGTTCAAGGCCAGGCTGGCTGAGGCCTTGAGTGACCTGTGCTAGTGGGAGGTGTCCCTGCCTGTGGCAGGGGGTTGGAACTAGATGACCCTTGAGGTCCCTTCCAACCTTACCATTCTATGATTCTATGATATGTTCAGTTGCTGTTGACATGCTTGTTACAGCCCTCCATGGCTACTGCAAATGAAGCAGCTTTTATGCAGTGCCTTGAAGTCCTCATACTGGAGTTGCACTGTTCTGAAGAGCAGACAAAGGGTGAAATGCACAAAAGCTTTTCTCAATAAACCCACTTGTACTGACACATGGTGGTGTACAAGAAGAAACGACCAATTTGCTATTCGGTTGGTGGAGGTCCACTCCAACAGTCTGAGCTTATAGGGAGTCAAAATCCCTTTTCAAATATGCAAATTGCCCTTAATCACAAGATTAGACAGTAATAAACTGTTTCCCTTAACTGATTTGGCATGGTTAAAATCAAACCTGTTTTCTCACAAGTACCCTTCAGGACAACAGCTTATAGGATCATTTTGCATGAAATTCTAATGCTTTTTTTTTTTTTTATTTGGCTGAGATATATTTTAATCCATAGTTTCATGTCTGCTAAACAGTTTGTCCCCATCACAATACATGAATTCTAAGTGCTGTGTTTCATTGGCAAAGTAACAAGGACATGAAAAAAAAAATCCCTGCATTAACATATCATAAAAAATGCAAGAGCCTTGAACACTTAATTACACCTCGAGCTGTTCCAAAAGCCTCGGTAGCTGAAATGGTTGAAGAGCCACAGTTTCTAAGTCTGGCTGACTGGCTAAATCACACCTAATTTTCTGAGATCTGTTGCTATCAGTAGTGAGGGAATCAGAGGTAGATTAAATGAGCAATTCGCTGTTGGCAGTGATGTACAGGAGAGTGTCTGATTCAGAGCGAACATTAATGTTTTATCTGGCAGATGCAATTCATGAAGCCACGTGCCTGGAGGTGTAGCATGAGTGAGTGTGTGATTGGTCTCCTCTTGACATTAGGAACAGACTGGCTCAAGCCAGCCAAGTCATTTGCAAAGCAGCTCACTGGGCTCTTCATATATCTGCAAGGCAAGATCTGCTCTGCTCTAGCTTTGCCATTTACCAAGTGTC
Organism: Semnornis frantzii; assembly: GCA_013399775.1. Classification (NCBI taxonomy): domain Eukaryota; kingdom Metazoa; phylum Chordata; class Aves; order Piciformes; family Ramphastidae; genus Semnornis; species Semnornis frantzii. The sequence goes on along the minus strand of VWYK01031707.1, from coordinate 12,629 downwards.
CCAGGTTGGGAACTATAGGGTTAAGAAAGCCCTCTAGGGTCTTGAAGANCATAAGCTCATGGCAAGGTCAGCTTGTTCTCCTTTCCTCCCCTTCCAGCCTTGTGCTGGCAGGAGCTGTATTATCAGGACAAACATGTAAGGATAGGCCTGGTTGTGGCCTTCAGAGGCTGTGTTTAGGCCTCTTGGATGGCAGAGGCATGGTGGTGGTGGTGGAGGATTGGAGCACTGGGGATGATAGATTTAGTTTTGGGTTGGGGGAAAATTCAGCGGGGTTCGCTTATGGACTCTGTATCTGCTTTGTAATTTCTATCTGTAACTCTCTCCAAATATAATTCTGTTTTTTTTTCTCCAATTTGTTTGAGAGCTTCACTCTGTCGGCTCTTTAAACCCACGACACCAAGACAGAGCAGAGCGAAGGGTAGGGCCACCTTCTCCTTGCTATTTCTTTGGGGCACCTGTTCCATGGCAGTTTACTTTCAGGGACAGGACTGCTAGCATGGTAACCATATGCTGTACATCAGCTATGCCTGTGCTGGATGGGAGGAATGGCTTCTGTGCTTAAGGAGGAAGATGCCATGCAGGGCTGATTACTGGTTGCAGATAATGAGTTTTCCAGTGGGCACTCTTTAACATCCTCTTACGGACTGAGAAGATCAAATCACACCACACTTCAAATGCATGGCTCACTGTGGTTTAATGAGTTATTGTCTTTAGCAAGTCTTATGAAGAAAGGCTGATGGACTTGGGACTTTTTATCCTGGAGAAGACTGAGGAGGGATGCTTATAAATACTCAGAGGATGGGCATCAGGAGGATGGAGCCAGTCTTTTTTCAGTGGTACCCAGTAACAGCACATGAGGTAATGGGCACAAATTGAACATAGGAAGTTCCATCTAAGTATGAGGAGGAACTTTTTTACTTTGTGAGTGGTGGAGCACTGAGACAATCTTCCCAGATTCTCTTCAGTCATTCAAAGCTTGCCTGGATGCTGTCCTGTGCAGCCTCTTCTAGGTGAATCTGCTTTTGCACAGGAGTTGGATTATATGATCTCCGGAGGTCCATTCCAACCCTTATCATTCTCTGATTCTGTGGTAGAAAAAATCAACAGCAAATAGGAAGTAAAATATATTGGTTTAAACTTCTTTCCTTGATACTCTGATTGACTCCTTCCTTATCTCCTTGAAGGGAAAGTGGTTTTTTAAAATAATTATTATGACACAAGTGTCGGGCAGTAATTTATTAAACTGAGGAATCTTCATACTGGATCCCACAAAGGTACCTGCAGAATATTTCCAGGAAATTTTATGGGAATTTTCCAACTTGTATGTCCTAAGATGGTAAAATGATTGATTCTTATGACTTAAGTGTTGGGCAGTAATTTATTAAACTGAGAGGCCTCTATGTTGAATGCCACAGAGGTGCCTGCAGGAATTTTCCGGTGTCCTGCTGTACTGTAGGGAGTCACAATGCCTGCCAAATCACCTCCTGGGTCCAACTGGAAGGAACTTGGTGAGGCAACTCAGAAGAAATTACGAGTCTTTGCTTTCACCATAAATAACTTCAGAGAGCAAAGGAGGAGGTGTCACTCCTGAAGATATAGAAGGGAGATAAAACCTTCACTAGAATGTCCTTAAGAGGTTTTTTTAGGAAAAGAATGTAGGCTGACTAAGATCATCTCGTTCTTGCATTGCAACAGTGCAAATGGCAGCTAAGATCTCTTTTGGGAAAGGGGATGTTTGGCAGGGACTTGCTGCTATCTGAACATGGAGTTGGAATAGGAGGGAGGGAGGAGGTTGCTTGGACGGAAGAAGTTAAGTAGCAGTGCTTGAGTGTCTACATTCCCATACTGACAAAATCTGGGAGAAGCTGGAGGGAGTGACAAGCTATTCTGTGTGCCCTCTTTGCATAGGATGTATCTGTTTTGGCTGAGCTGTTTCTTTGGCTCTGTGGCTACACAAAATCATAGAATCATAGAATGGTAAGGTTGGAAGTGACCTCAAAGATCATCCAGTTCCAACCCCCTGCCATAGGCAGGGACACCTCCCACTAGCACAGGTCACTCAAGGCCTCAGCCAACCTGACCTTGAACAACATCTCCAGGGAAGGAGCAGCCACAACCTCCCTGGGCAACCTGTTCCAGTGTCTCACCACTCTCACTGCAAACAACTTCCTCCTGACATCCAGTCTAAATCTCCCCTCTGGCAATTTAAACCCACTGCCCCTTGTCCTCTCATTACAAGAGCTTATAAATAGTCCCTCTCCAGCCTTCCTGTAGACCCCCTTCAGATACTGGAAGGCTACTATAAGGTCTCCTTGAAACCTTTTCTCTTCTCCAGCCTGAAGAGCCCAAATGGTCTCACTTATCCCAGGCCCAAGAGCAGCAGAACCACAAACTAGATTTTTCTAGGATGCCCCACTCTTAGCCACCTCTCTGGAGCAGGAACTGACTCATCCTGATCTGCCACTTTGCCCCATGCGATTCTCACCCCTTCAGGACACTGAGGAGGTTGAATAAAGGCTGCCAAAGGAACTTCTATTCTCTAGTTCATCTTCCGGCTCTGTGAGCATTTTTTTGCAGCACTTCTTCCATTACCTCAGAAGCTTTCAAGTCTTGCAAACAATTTTGTCATTTTTCTAACTTTAAGAAGCTGAGTCTTGATTGCCTTATTTTATGGTTTCCTTGCAGTTCCAAAATGTTCTCCCTGTGAAAAACACTGAAGTTAGTTTTTGAGCCTGTAAAAAAGTGTTATAGTGTATTTTTATATAAGCCAGATTAATGGTTTTAGAAGACGATGCATTTGTCATACAGCAGCATTTTGGCAGCAAACTGAGCTTCAGTGAGCAGTTGTTTTCAATCATGTCATGCATCTTCGAAGAGCTAACCTGAATTTTCTCCTGAATTGGAGTTTTACAAAATCATGACTCAATGCTATAATATAGAAAAAAAAAAAAAAGGAAAATAAAAAGAAAAATCAAACCTATTCTCCTATTTTTTTTTTACCCCTGTATTCTGATAGAGAGAAAAAAAGGATTTCAAAGATTAATTCTCTGTACTTCTTTTGTCTGTGTCCTCCTAAACTGCAGTTTTGCTTGATGGAGCTAAAATAATCGCATGGAGAGATTTATGCATCGCAAATGAACATCCTGAATTTTAAAGTCAAAGAGAAGCTGTAGAAGCTAGAAGAGAAATCTCTGTATAGTATTTCTAGGGTTCACATACTGAAGTTTCTTTTCTTTTTATTTTTCTTTAAATAAACTAAACTCCAATGACAGCACCTGATAGGAATTGCAAAAGGATTCGGAAACAGCATTTCATCGTGTGAAGGTAGAAGCAGAGAAACCCTTTCAGTGATTCAAAGAACTCAACAAATTTAACTCTAAATTCTTTATAATGGTTATTCTATTTTAGAGTAAAAGTCTAATAAACCACTCAAAGTGGTTGCTTGAAGCCTGCTCTTCAGAGCTCAGAAGGGTGGTGATCTGCCAGCTGAGGCTTGAGTGCAGGCAGAGCAAAAATTCTTTCCTTCAACGACACAAGTTCTGTGCATTGCAGTACATGGACTCTGCTGGACCTTGAACGACAGACTGCCCTAAAAATTACTTTTAGGTAATGTGGCTAATTCAGACAATTCAAGGTCGTTCCCGTTGGCATATTCCACCCCCCCCCCCCCCTCTTTTTTTTTTTTTTTTTTTTTTTTTTCTTTTTGTTTATCTCTAGAATGAAGCCTAACAGTAGTCCATTATGTTTCTCTTTGCAGTGATCAGTGGATCTCATTTACAGCTTAAGGGAGTTAAAAACCTGAGAGCAGAAAGATCAAGGCCATAGCAGGAGACAGTGGTGTTCTTATGGGGGCCAATTAAAAGCTAATGCGTGAGGCTATTGTTCTTTTGGAAACACAACAGAATAAACCAAAACAGAACAAACCAAACCAAAACAAAGACTATAAAACAGGAGACCTGTCAGAGAAAATTTTCTATCTAAACATCCAGCTCTGGGACTAAGTGATGATGTACACCAGAAAGTTGATGTGTTTCATGCTGAGCTTCCAGGTATCTGCTTTTATAATGCAGCATCTTGAAAGATGAGCAGGCTAGAAGAGAGTAAGAGGGAGAGGAGACAGAGTGACTGGGTTCCCATTCTGGTTTCCTCCCCCTGTTTAGCATGTTTTGCCTGCATGTATCAACTATCTCTAATGTGTTGGTGGTGTTCTCTGGCACCTGGCACAGGTAAGCACAAAGAGCCTGGACACCACTGGGGTGGAAGCTACAGGGCTGTACCTAGCTGCAGTCAAGGCCCTTCCCACAGGATGTGTTCTTCTGTCTGCTAGGAGCCTCTGGGCTTTAAAACTTGAATTGTATCTTCCTGAGTGTGAGACACAGTAATGGTGACTTTAGACTGTGAAAAGCCCCTTTTGAGTGCCATGGCAGAACCCATGGCTGAGCCTCCCTGGAGTCACCTTTGGGGAGCTGAGTGGAAGAAGCTGAAGCTTTCCATTTCATCTGCCACACCAAACTGAAAAAAGGAAAAGAGGAAAAGATTAAAGCCTGACTCACTTTCGCCGAAGGGAAGTCCTTTGTGAGATGGAATATGCCACCAGGTCATTCCAGGAGAACACAAGGGACAGCTTCTTTCTCATTCTACTGTCTTCATGCTGGCCAGCAGAAAGAGCTGGAGAATTTGTGTGCCTCTCTGCTCTGTGCTACCTTGCCGTGGGGAATTTTTCTTTGTTCTCTTTTAGGCAAATTAGATTTTTATCCTAAAATACACAGATTTTCATCTCTTCAAAAATCCCTTTAACAGGAAAATGGTCAGCTGCAGGCGTGTTTTAGGTATGTTTAGTAAGTGCATTTTGATCCACAGATGTGTGTTTCTTTGTCTGTAGGCTGTGATTTTGCTGCAGGGATTCTGAAAGCTGTGGGGTCACAGAGTGGTTATTTATTCACTAAGGTTTTTGAGATTGAAGTCTCAACAGTATTCAGTGTGCTGGTCAATGTGCTGGTCTCCACGTATCCAGCTTTGTTTTGTGCTACCTGACAAATGAGAAAACAGGGGTTTGCAATAATTATGACTGTTGTTCAGGGAATTGGTTAGCAATTAAAGGTCGTCTAGAAAATCAAAACCAAAAATTGCAGCCTCGATGAAGAGAAGGCAGTGATGAAAACACCCAGCACTAGGAAGCTGAAGAAACAAAGCTGAACCTTAATATTCTCTGCAGAAACTAGACATGGGGGTTACCATGTATTTGGTGACTTTACTGGATCTTACTCCCTGTTCCCAGCACGGAAAACAAATGCAAATCACTCTGGGAGCAAATAACTGTCAAAGGCACCATTCCTTTCATTCCCTTTCTTGTATTTCTCTTTCAAACCCTGGTACTAGCTTTGCAGAGTTTATTATTAGCAGCTGTGCCTGAGACTGGGCAGAGTGTTGCAGGAGGACAACTATAGATGTTTTTTGTTCTTCAGCTAAATGTCTCTTTCTTGGTATGGAGAGTCTTGGAGCAACTTCATTGTGGTGTGGCAGGGTGTGGGAGTGAAACAGAACTAGCAGTCTTTGAAAAATCACATTGGGCAACTTGTTTAACTTCCTGGCTGCTCTGTATTCATCTTTGGGGCTGTCCAGCATCCCTCAAAACTCCATTGCCAGTTTATGGAAGAGAAAATAGTCAATACAGCTGTTCATGATATCTGCTGTGGAAGATAGGCATTCAATTAGGTTGCCCACAGGAAGGCTGAGGAGGGATTATTATTTACAAGGTCTTGTAATGACAGGACAAGGGGCAGTGGGTTTAAACTGGCAAAGGGGAGATTTGAACTGAATGTTAGGAGGAAGTTCTTTCCAGTGAGGGTGGTGAGGCACTGGAACAGGTTGCCCAGGGAGGTTGTGGATGTTCCTTCCCTGGAGATGTTGTTCAAGGCCAGACTGGACACGGCCTAGAGTGACCTGTGCTAGAGGTGTCCCTGCCTATGGCAAGGGGTTGGAACTAGATGATCTTTGAGGTCCCTTCCAACCTTACCATTCTATGAAATAGAAGAAGGGCAAAACAACCCATTTCCATTTGACACCAAGTACATGTATGACATAGCGCAGCAGAAACCACCTCTCTTGTGTGTGTTATTTTACCAGGGATTTACCAGGCTCGATAACTCAGCTATAATAATCCTAATAACAAAATTTCCTGCTGAGTCAGTGCCAGTGGAAACAGTCACTGAAGAAGTGTGGAGCAGCTGTCACACTACTCTGGGATGTGTTTTTTAGGGGCCGGCAGAGAGAATAAAGGCAGATGCTCTTCTCTCTGTGCTGAGCAGTGCTGTGGGACAGGGGGAAAAAGAAACCCAACAAACTAAATTTCTGTCAAGCCAGAGCTGCCACATATTGGTTATATGGCTTCTGCACTGCTCTGTCTGACCTGTGCAACCAAGTGTCTCCTTTGCAGAGCCCAGAGGGAGAAGAAGGGCAGCACAGGTCTCAGCTGATTGTGGCATCAGGGTGCAAGTGTTTCACATTTTAAAAAGCAGTTTCAGAGAATGCCCTGTGTCACTCTTCTAAGGAATTGCTTAGGTCTCTTGGAGAGCCATAAAGCTAGGATAATACTGAAATGGTTGGAATGCCTCTCCTCCTTTCATTTAACATGCCAGGTGGAACAGTCACTCTTAAATCCTGGTAAATTATTAACTCTTTTTTCCTAGCTGAGAAAGAAATGCAATTTTTTTTTTCTTTACAACTTTCTGACAGATATTAAAACATGATAAAATGAAAATGGCTCCACACTATAATTCACTGGGACTTCTCTCCTGAGAATGGAATAGAGCAATGCAGAATTAATGTTGATTTTGTCACTGCTGCCTTCTCTAAGGAAAACAAAAAATCCTTGCAGATTTAAGGGAATGTTTTTTTGTGAGATGATCTCCTGGGAGTTGTGCTGCCTGCATTTAAGTCTTTAGAGGTCCAAGTCTCTCAAGACTGCATGGAGGGCAGTCCTAGAGGAGGATCAGAGTAATTTAACATACTAAATCAGTTTGTAAGAACAGAAATCACTGTTAACACAGTGGTCATTTAAAGGCTTGTCCCAGGGCTCATCAGATGATAAAAGCTTTGCTCCAGTCTCTATCCAGACTTTTTCTCTCAGGTTTGTAATTGTAGATAAAAATATTGCACAAGCATTTGTATTTCTCTCTTCTCTGAACTACTCCTCCTGTCTGTTCAAAAATCAACCTTACAGATTAGAGTTTACTGAGATTTTGGACACCCCAACCCATCCTGAGTGACATATGTTTGCAATAAGGAATTTTCAGATACAACTTACAGCCACAGGAAATGTTTTCCAGATAGCTCCAGCCCTGGTTTCGTATGTGTGTGGCACACCAAGATCTGCATTCTGTGTGAGCTGCAAGGAATCACAGAATCACAGAACGTTAGGTGTTGGAAGAGACCCCCAGAGATCATCAAGTCCAAGCCCCCTGCCAATAGCAGGATCACCTAGGGTAGTCTGAACAGGCATGCATCCAGGTGGGTTTTGAAAGTCTTCACAGAAGGAGGCTCCACAACCCCCCTGGGAATATGGAAGCAAGAGTGAACTGAGTGCAGCCCAGTGTTAAGCAGGTTATATAGATCTGACAGCGTGACTGGTAGAGAAAGGAGGTCAAATATGGCATTCATTACCTCATTCACAGCCTGGTAAATCTGTCTCTGTCTTTACCCTCAACTCTTTGGCTTTTGTCACCCCACAGCCCCCGTGACTACATCATCGTAAGGAACAGTTCAATAAATATTTTAAACTCCAGCAATTATTGCCTATTTGAAACTTCATGGTTTGTGGGGTTTCAGGAGCTGCTGAGTGTCAGTTCTGTGTGGTTTTTATAGGTTTCAGAAAGGGCATGGGGGAAAAAGCGGGTGGTGTTTGTTGGTATAGCAAACAAACGATTCATTGAAACTGGCATAATTGACAGCCTCCAAAAAATATAATTACAACTGTGGGGTAAGAAAGGAGAAAAGACCTTCAGGGTTAGAAGCAGCAAAACGAAAATGAGCCAGGAAAAGAAGAGAAGTCATTTAAAGCATTTGAGGATGAAGAAATTGAGGGGCACACAGACCTAAAGGAATATATGGATGAGTTGTTTCTTGTTTGTATAGATTTAAGCAAAAAAAAAAAAACCAACCCAAAAAGTCAAACAATAAATGCCAGGAAGGCTGGGAGGTGAACAGGGATAGGAGGGCAGGGTTTGCAGTTTAGCTTTAGGGAATAAACAGTCAAAAGGAGATACTCAAGCTGTGGCTGAGGGGAAAATAATGGCCTCCCTTAGAGTTAAAAGAGCCAAGAAAGCAAACCATTGTGAAGCTAAACAGTACTGAAGTTCACCTTGCCATCACCTAAACCAGTTTTGCTCTCTAACTAAACTAAATCAGTCTTGCAAGCTGAATCATGAAAACCAAGCAGTTGCCTCAGACCATGACTAAGGGACAGTGACACTATGTAACTCCAGTGCTTGCAAGGCATAGGCCGACGGATGCTGCAATGTGCAAGGCCCTAGCATGTAGCACTGTGCAGCAGCTTAGTGTTACTGCGGCTTGGGACTTCTGCTCTAGTCCTGCGAGATGCTGTTGCTCAGTTTGCTGACTTGCTCAGAGCATGTAGTTAAGCGTAAAGTATCAAGTTTCTGTTTATATTGCTGTTAAAGATAGAATCTAAAGAGTTTCCAATGTCTGGCTTATTTGACATTTCAAGGACATCACAACATGCTGTTCCAATTTCTGCAGTGGCCATCCCATTCTCTAAAACTGTGGGAATTTCTTGTATGGGGACAGAAAATAGGTTAGGAGTGGAGCCCTTAAGAAAACAAAACAAAACAAAACAAAACAAAGCAACCAACAAACCAATCCAAAACAGAGCTGATGTTTCCTTCTTTTTCTTATTTCCTTTCTCTTCCCTGTTTGACTTTCACCTCAGTAAATATTGGTGAAACTGAGTGGCAGAGAAATGGGTTTCTCACTGTTACTTGTACTAAGAGATAAAAACACATTTAATTTCCAATATTATACCCTGTGTGCATTCATTCAGTGTAGGGAATGTACCACTTTGTTCCCATTATCAAGAGCAGTGCGGGCAGCAGGGCAAGGGAGGGGATTCTGCCCCTTTGCTATCATCACACCCCATCTGGAGTACTGTGTGCAGTTCTGGAGCCCCCAGCACAGGAAGGACATGGAACTGTTGGAGTGGGTACAGAGGAGGCCACGAAGATGCTCAGAGGGCTGGAGCAGCTCTGCTATGAGGACAGGCTGAGAGAGTTGGGGCTCTGCAGCCTGGAGAAGAGAAGGCTTCGAGGAGACCTTAGAGTAGCCTTCCAGTATCTGAAGGGGGCCAACAGGAAGGCTGGGGAGGGACTATTGACAAGGTCTTGCAATGGCAGGACAAGGGGCAATGGGTTTAAACTGGCAGAGGGGAGATTTAGACTGGATGTTAGGAGGAAGTTGTTTGCAGTGAGAGTGGTGAGGCACTGGCACAGGTTGCCCAGGGAGCTTGTGGCTCCTCCCTCCCTGGAGGGGTTCAAGGCCAGGTTGGAGGAGGCCTTGAGTGACCTGTGCTAGTGGGAGGTGTCCCTGCCTATGGCAGGGGGGTGGAACTAGATGAACCTTGAGGTCCCTTCCAACCTTACCATTCTATGATTCTATGATTATCCCTTGAGATATTTTGTATTAAAAATGTCTTCAAGTGTATAATTTTTACAATAGACGAATTGGAAAAAAAACAAAACAAAACAAACCAACCCCAAGATAAATTAAAAAAAAAATATTTTAAGTCACTGACAAAAAAAAAAATACAGAACTGTGCTTTTGTTGTAGAAAGCTAGAGTTATTCAGAGTTTGTAGCAGGAATTTAGAGGAAGTTATTAAAAAAGGGAATGGAATTATACAGACATAGGTAAATTAGGTGTATATGAAAGAGCTAAAGGAGGTTTTCACTGAGGGAAATCAGTCTCAGAGAGGAGTCAATGAGTAGACATATAGCAGTGTCCCAGTTAATACAATGCATTCACAGAATCACAGAAACATCCAGGTTGGAAAAGCCCCTCAGCACCACTGAGTTGGAACCTAGAACCCTACTCTACAAAGTTCACCTTAAACCACATCCCTAAGCACCACATCCAAACCATCCTTAAACACATTCAGGGGGGGTGACTCTATCACCTCCCTGGGCAGCTCATTTCAGTGTCTGATAACTTTCTCTGTCAAAAACTTTTTCCTAATGTCCAATCTAAAGCTCCCCAGTCTCAGCTTGAGACCATTCCTCCTTGTTCTAAGTATCCGTGAGATCAGCTCCAACCTCTCCAAAATGTCCCTTCAGGTAGCTGTAGACAGCAATGAGGTCTCCTCTCAGCCTCCTCTTCTTCAAACTAATCATCCCCAGCTCCCTCAGTCACTCTTCATCAGAGTTATTCTCCAGGCCCTCCTCCAACTTTGTTGCCCTCCTCGGGTCCTACTCCAGCACCTCCACATCTCTCTTGTATTGCAGTGCCCAAAACTGAACACAATACTCAATGTTTGGCCTCACCAAAGAGTACAAGGGGACAATCACCTCCCTACTGCTGCTGGCCACAGCATTCTTAATCCAAGCCAGGTTGCCATTGGCCTTCTTGGCCACCTGGGGCACACTGCTGGCTGGTATTCAGCTGCCTGTCTTTTACAAGCCCCAGTTCCCTTTCTACCAGGCAGCTCTTCAGCCACACTGCCCCAAGCCTGTACCGTTGCTTGGGGTTGTTGTGACTCAAGTGCAGGACCTGGCATTTGGCCTTGTTGAAACTCATGCCATTAATGCTGGCCCAATTCCAGTTACCAAAACTTTTCGATGATGCAGGTCTCCAAGACTTTTACCCTAACTAAGCTGTCATGAAGTGAACCTGGATGTCCTCTGTTGAATTAACTGTCAAAAATAAGAAATCAAATGAAGGAATGAATCGACCATGAGGGGAGTCTTGCTGCTGGTCATCATGTTTCTAACTGCTCTGGAAAAGAAGATGAAATTCAACACTAATGAATGAGAGTTAATACTCAAGGAATAAACCAAGGCTTTAGCTGTGATGTAGAGACAAAGAGCAAGTGGCTATCAAACACAATAAACCAAATGCATCTGCCAAATTAACACCTCCAAGTTTCCACTGTAAACCAAAACAATACACCAGGAGAAAGATGTCTCTCTGGATGTCCTTCCTGCTTCCCCCCTAGCTTTCTGCTGCCAGCCACACCTGCAGGATGCTGACAAGAGTTACTCTTAGTCTTATGAAGGCACAAGTGCTTTTACAGCACTCATCTTCTGATTCTTCCTCCACATTACCTCCCCTGGAAGCCTGACCAGTATCAGTGGAGTTAAAGCCGATTACATCAGTGAAAAAGAGGGGGAAACAATTCTCAGTGATTTTTTTTTTCTGGGATGTGCAGATGCTGTGACAGGCAGCCTTAGTTAGGGAACATCAAAAGTGCAACAGTATTAATAGAATCACTTTCTTAGGCATGTGAAAATGAAGATGATGTATCATTTACAAGTCAATGAGACTCAACACCAGTAACTGCTGGACTGCATAATATGGCCACAAAATGCTTTCATAATAATGAGTCCAGGAAATTATTGCACAGCTGTAACATAAGTGTGGAGGAGATTAGCAGAGATTTTCAATAGATTTTTAGGTTCTCCCTTTTTAAAAATACCTTTCATCCTCAATGCAGCCTGATTGCATACAGTAGCTGGCTTGAAGGCGAGAAGCAACTCCAGCAAAGTCTTGTAGAGAAAATGCTGGCATATTTGGATGTGCTGACAATGTAGTTCCAGAATGCAAAGAATTTGCACTTTTCAAATCACAGGAAGGAGGACAGGATCATGATTCTGCAACCTTAACCAGAGGTGAAAGTCTTTTGAAGATAATATTTCCACCTTGTGCTGGTTATTTATTGCAATCTTTTTTCATATTCAGTTCAAGAATCTTTGGATAGAGTTTGATTATGAGTAGACAGAACAAGTCTGTGCAATAGCTGGTGCTGTGTTTCCTCCTGCTCTCGGGTGAAGAAGCTGTCAGAGGGCAAGGAATGTCTTGGGAGACAAATTCCAGGTAACAGGTACAAGGACAGTGGAAATGAACATGATGTCCTCGTCAAAAAAGAAAAGCAATCCCTGCTTACTTAAGACAAGAAGGTTAATTTTCAAGACAGATATTCCCCTCTTCAACCTCCTCCAATTGCACAGAATCACAGAACATCAGGGGCTGGGAGAGACCTCGAAAGCTCATCCAGTCCAACCTCCCTGCAGAGCAGGATCACCTGTACCAGATTACACAGGAACACATCCAGGTAGGTCTTGAGTATCTCCAGAGAGGGAGACTCCACAGCCCCCCATGGCAGCCCGTTACAGTGTTCTGTCACCCTCACAGGGAAAAGATTCCTCCTCATGTTTCCATGAAACTTCCTCAACTTCCACCTGCTGCCCCTTGTCCTGTCATTGGGCATCACCAAGCAGGGCCTGGCTCTGTGTTTTTGGCACTCGCCCTTTACATATTTATAAACATTGATGAGGTCACCTCTCAGTCTCCTCCAAGCTAAAGATCCCCAGGTCCAGTGGGAAGTTGTGTTTTTGTATTACCTTA
>VWYK01031705.1:58197-72893 GCA_013399775.1 Semnornis frantzii | reverse complement strand
TGTGTGATTCTGTGAAAACAGAATGAATGAACCTGTAGATAAACTTATTAAAAAAACCCTTTATATTTCCTCCAAAACCAGAATTTTCTCTTCTGTGTCCTCTTTTTTCTCTTGTTTCATCAAACAGCAGAATTTATCTCTTTCTTCTTTGTTCTTACTTTTGTGTGCTTTTAAATTTTTTATTTCTTTTTTTTTTAAAGACAGCTGTTTATCCTGCTCTGAAGGTTAGAGTTGGACTTAAGCAGCTTACCCTACAGAATGAAATGTAAAGTGAGGATTTTTTCAGCACACAGACAAGTATTTTATATGCTGTGATTTTGGTAGGAGGTTATTTTTTTAAACAGTTCATAAAGTGACTGCGTTGTGACCGGAAATTATTTCTAGAAGCCAACTACTAGCTGCTCTCTCCTTCTTGCTCTCATTTATACTTTCTGTATAAGTTTAGTGAAATAAATACTACTTTAAAAAAATTACCTTTTTGGCTTCACTTATAGGAACATAAGAACAAATTAACTGAAGGTTAGTTTTACTGTGTTACCCATGGCTGTGTCAATCTTTCGAGTCTTTGGGCCTTTTTGTTTTTTTATAATTTCATTGTGGATTTTTCTTTCCCCATATCCTTTAAATCTTTCTTCCAGCAATGCAAGCTGAAAGCAAAGGCAGAAATCTTTGAATTTCCTGTGAAAAAAGTAATTTTGTTCCCATCTTTCTTTCCCTTCCTAATGATGATTACCTCACTCCTTTTCTGTAGTTAAAAATCACATTTGTGGCTACCAATCAGTCGCAGGCTTTCTGCCAAGTGTCACTCATGTCTTCAGCCTTCTATGCCACTAATGATCCCTAAATTCCCTTTGGGGATACAATATTTACACTTTCACAATTGGATAGCTAAGGAAAAATAAAATGGGCAGAGCTTGCTGAATTATTTTGGCATTTAAACTGCTTTCCTGCACCGAGAGTGCAGGCGTATCAGTTCCACTTAAAAGAAAGTTAGTCGGTAATGAAGTCATCAGCTTCTAATGTCAGTGCAATGCACCGAGCTGTCAGAAGTCGTCTGGTGGCTTTTGCTCCTGTTTTCCTTTATCACTGCTCTTTTGTGTCTTCCAGCTTCCCTACCACTCTGATGGTAACGGCAAATCAAAGGCTGTTTCTCAGACTCCAGCTGAGCTACTGAGACGTTTAACATCTTCTGTCATCCCAGGCATTGAAGTGGATGAATAAAACCATGATCATACAACAGGGGGAAGAAAAGGAAATGCTTGCAGAAGGGCAACAATTCATAAGGCTGGGAAAAAGTGTATCTGAGAGGGACAAGACACTTGCATAATTCCCATAATTCTCACTTAGTCAAAACCTAGTCTAGAGCAGGCATAGCCTCCTATACTCTGTGTCATGTACAGAGACACCAATTAAACTATTTCTATCAACATGATCTAAAATTCCTCTTTTTTTCTAATTTAGAGCAAAGTGAGACAACACATTTGCACATGATTGCACATAATTGACTCTGCAAGCAGGAAATTTGGAGAAACAGCCAACAGAATATGGAGCACTGAGATGTAAAAAAAAAAAAATGAAAAGGAAGATTATTTAAAGAAATTTTTGGCAACTCTGGAGTAATTTAACAGCAGGGAAAAAAATAATCTCTTTAGTAATTTTTAGACTCGGAGAGTTACTGTACTTTGGGAGATGGGAAGTAAAAGAAATTGCAAAATCATGTGCTTAAAATGATGTAAAAGTAAGTGAATGAGTGCTGAAATGAGAAAACCTCACTTTCTACCTGCCACATCCATTCTCTTCTGAGAAAGAAGCAAAATCCACACAGTGCCTTACTGTCATTAAAAAAGTATAATTTGACACAGATATTTTGCTGTTCCTGCTCTATTGTTAAATAAGTTTAGGGCTCCTGCAACTTCCTTTGTCCAAGGAAGGATGCATTTGTCTGCAAGTCTTGTGTTCTAGCTTTATTAAACTGTGGAAATAAGAATCATGCATGACCTGCAAAGGGTATGAGGACAGCTGGGTTACATCACTCTTGGTATGTGAACCAGCTGTCAAAAATGCAATAACAATACACCCTGGGAGATTATGGTGCTGGAGGACTCTAACATTTGCAAAGCACAGAGGGTGATCCTTCAAAGAGGTGTGCACTGTCATCAGCATCGGAGAGCAGAGCAACTAAATTTCTTCCCTGGATTTTTGAAATGGACCTCATAGCACTAGGACATAAATGACTTTCTTAACTCATCCTTTTCTTTTTAAAGATACCATCTTTTGTGGGAGGTACCCAACAGTTTGGCTTTGTACTTAGTTGCAGTCCCAGTATGCATCCCAGACAGCAGCCGAGTGCTGGCCTGCATCAAGAGCAGTGTGGGCAGCAGGGCAAGGGAGGGGATTCTGCCCCTTTACTCTGCTCTCATCAGAACCCACCTGGAGTACTGTGTGCAGTTCTGGAGCCCCCAGCACAGGAAGGACATGGGACTGTTGGAGTGGGTCCAGAGGAGGGCCACGAAGATGCTCAGAGGGCTGCAGCAGCTCTGCTGTGAGGACAGGCTACAAGAGTTGGGGCTCTTCAGCCTGGGGAAGAGAAGGCTTCCAGGAGACCTTAGAGTAGCCTTCCAGTATCTGAAGGGGGCCTACAGGAAGGCTGGGGAGGGACTATTGACAAGGTCTTGCAATGACAGGACAAGGGGCAATGGGTTTAAACTGGCAGAGGGGAGATTTAGACTGGATGTTAGGAGGAAGTTCTTTGCAGTGAGGGTGGTGAGACACTGGCACAGGTTGCCCAGGGAGGTTGTGGCTGCTCCCTCCCTGGAGGTGTTCAAGGCCAGGTTGGAGGAGGCCTTGAGTGACCTGTACTCGTGGGAGGTGTCTCTGCCTATGGCAGGGGGTTGGAACTAGATGATCCTTGAGGTGCCTTCCAACCTTACCATTCTATGATTCTATAAGCTCAGCACTTTTTCATGTCATAGTAAGCACTATTTCCAGACTTCTCAGAAGTCTGTACTTCTCCTGACTCATCCTATGAAATAAACAGCCAATATCTCACTGCTAGTTCATCCAAAATTTGTGAGAATTTGTGATGTATTTGAAAACTGAGTGGTTTGAGCAATAATAAAAGACCTTGTGACTAAACTAAGAAAATTCCTCTGTACTAATAAAATAATTCAGTGTAGCAATAACAATTATAACAGAGCAGAGAGTTCAGTGAAAATTAGAAGCAAAAATAGGTGGTAGATACATTAATTAAGCCAGAACTGGAAAGGCTTTTGTGGTTTTGTATTTAACATTGTCACTGGCCCATCATGCAAGGTCAGTCATTAACTTTCACTGAGGGAAGTGCTCAGAGTGGCTGCTGAAACTTCCAGATTACCTTTCAGAGGTCTGTAACTGTGCTGCACATTAACCATTGCCTCAGAGTGGGTGGCATCACTTATGCCCTTAACTACCCTCTTGAAAACAGGCTTTAATTTCTTAATTGCTGGTGGATTCCTAATATAACTTTCTTAGACTGTAACTTTCCTTGCATTTACAATCTGCTTCATCAGGCTGCTGTCTTCTGTCTCCCTCTTTTTGTGAAGACAGCAGCAATAAAGACACCATACAGGATACCTTAAAGTGCTATCCAACCTCTACTGAAATCCTTATCCTTTAGGGCAGTGTATTTCCTATACACACATTTCTCACTAACAGGTGTTTCCAAGTATATTCAAAACTCTTGTTTTCAGGCTTTCCCCCACTGCTTTCTCATACTTTCCTTTGTTTATTTATTTATTTAGTTAGTTATTTAGTTATTTATTTATTTCCCTACTTGCAACCATGCCACATAAAAACGTTGTCAGGTTAGCTTCTAAGGACTTTGAAATGTATCAGAGGAGTAGGGGGTAAAAAAGGTATTTCGAGAGGCTGGTTTGCTGATCGTTTTAGTTCAGGATGTTTTGGCAAGCCAGTTATGTAAAAAATCCAACCATGTTGTCTTTGAATTTTTGTTGTATGAGTGACACAGATCTCTTCAAGAAGAACATAAATTTTAAATAATATATTTCTACTAGAAAATGGAGGCAGAACGCTATGTGTGCATGAAGAACTAAAAATCTGGATGTGGCTTCCAAAAGCAGTTGCCTTGTCCCAGCTTTCAGTAGTGCAAATGCCTGTTGTATGTGGCATCATTCTTATTCATAATGATAAAAAACTGAGGTCTTTAAACACAGATCTTCAAACTTGCTTCTGCATTACATGACTCAGAAATATTCTTCGGCAGACAATAAATTCAGTGAAATATGTCAATTTTTTTGTATGATGAGGGGAAGATTAGTGTCAAAGTATATAAGACTGCTTTGGCCAAATGACTGGGGAAAATGGATGATGTTCTAGTGCTGAAAAATGTTCTTCCACAGCACATTTTTGTTTCCAGAATTGTCCCAATATATACAATGAACTGCAAATAAGAAGAAAAACAGTTAAATTATCCTGAAAATGACACAGCAGGGAGCTGAAACAAAATTTAATGTTTCTGATTTGAGCCACGTGAGACAAACAGCTGAAATACACCCCTGAGGCTCCTGACGGAGGCCTGATCTAGTTTATACTTCTCTGTGTTGGACTTTATCCCATGTGTGCTGTGAAAAGATGTCTCTGGTAAAGCAAGGAAACTGCAGCTGTATCTCTGAAACTTGAGGTAGTAACAAATGACTGGATCAGCCTTTCCCTCAGTACTGAACTGTGAACCTCCCTAGCTTCGAGTTCAAGTTTCTAGAGCTGTGGAGCACCCAGCGGTAGCCAGCAAAAATTTATTAAGTGTATAGGTAACATGAGTAATCTTATTAACATCCTTCCATGGCTAATTCTAGTATTACTAAATTTACTGTATGCCAATAATATTTAAGCAAAACCCCTTAGCTGATCTGTCTTTTATTTTGTTAGTAAAAGTAAAAAAAAAAACAAAGGACAAAGGGGAAAATGGATCCCTTTATAGGAAATGTAGCTGGAACTGCTTAAGCATAATTGAATGTGTAGCTGTGGGTACTGCCTGCAACATAAAGTAGCAGTAGTTATAGCATTTCTTTTCTCTAGAGCAGAAAGAAGGGTGAGTTAGAAAGGAAGCAGTAGGTTTACGCCAACATTTTGTTGGCATGTAGACACACAGAGGCATCTCTCCTACCTAATGCTGTAATCATGGGGATTTGGGGACAGTGACCTGGCCATATAACAGCAACTTGCAACAGTATGTCCTCAGAGTGGAGTTAGTTTCTTGTACTCTTATTTGAGGTTTGCATTTGACTCCATCATACCTGTATGCAAATTGACACTCTCAGTCTCTGCTGGATAATGAGGTTGAAAAGAGAAGTTAGAGACAGTTTTTTACCTTCATTCAGCTTTCTTCTTTTCCCTGTTTACTGTGGAAGACCAACTCACAAGCATAGGGGCTTTCTGGAAACAGCTAGAGCACGTGAAGGCATCACACCTGTTCCTGGGCCATTGGTCAGTGGCCTTCAGCTACAGGACTTATCACAGTATCACCAAGGTCGGAAGAGACCTCAAAGATCATCAAGCCCAACCTGTTACCACAGACCTCGAGACTAGACCTGAGGCATAGGAAGTTTCATGTAAACATGAGGAGGAATTTCTTCACCGTGAGGGTGACAGGACATTGGAACAGGACGCCCAGGGCGGGTTGTGGAGTCTCACTCTCTGGAGATATTCAAAACCCACCTGGACGCATTCCTGTGTGATCTGGTCTAGGTGATCCTGCTGTGGTAGGGGAGTTGGACTGGATGAGCTTTGGAGGTCCCTTCCAGCTCCTGACATTCTGTGATTCTGTGACTTCTCTCCAAGGCAATGCCATGGACATCACCCTCCACTAGTTTTTGCTACACAGACAGATTACTTCATTTTAAGTAATTGTGATTAGGCTGTTAGCTCAACTACTCAAAGATGCACAGGGTCATTCCATCACTCCTCATCTCCTGCTTCCCTCCTTGTACCCAAAAGCGTTGCTTCCGCAGAGTGTGAGGTTTGGAACAACTCCTATTACTACGGCAAGGAAGGATTAGGGGAGATGCCCTGCAAAGACCAAGAGAAATATCTAGGGGAGCAGTGAGCTAATGCCGACTCATCGGCCCAGCATATCTTGGCAGCCTGGCTCCTCGCACCTTGCCTTGGCTAAAGCTGGTGCTCAAAGCTGAGGGCCATTACACTCCCCGAGTCTGCAGTGAAGACATGCTTAATGGGGCTGTTACATTTTCCACAGAAGGGAAATCCACCACTATTTATATCCAGCTTAGTACTTCAGATTCAGGCAGAATACTTCTGAAACTACATCCAGCCAATATTAATAGCATGTGTCTTGCAGATTAACTATCACATTGTGTTTTTATTTAAACATCATCACTGAGCAATCACTCAGTAAATTATTAGGAGGAAACAACAAAAAAATTGTTTTAAGGTCACAAGAAGGATGTCAGCGAGCCAGTATTACTAAGCATTTTAAGACCTGGAAGATTTCATTTTAAGGAACTGTAATAATGTTTTTCTTTGGAATATGTTATTTTAAATTTTATATTTATGAAGATGGACATTTCTGAAGTGTTTAATGAGCAGCAATATAGTTGCTCAGCTGAAACACACAGCCTTATACCATTTTTAATATTATCCAGTAAGTAACTTCTTGCCATATGCTTCTGTAGTTTGTCTGCCAAGGAACGCAGCAAGTTTCTTTGGAGGCTGCCTCTGAACTCCACGGCCCAGCCAAAACCGTGTCTGTGGTACAGAGCTATTGATGTCCAACCAGCATGGAACATAAAAATGGCCCCACAGATAAGTTACACAGAGGTTCTGCTAACTCCATTGAATGGGATGTGGCTTGGAGCAATGTCTGGAGTCAGGGAAAAGCTTAAATGTTAGACACACTACACTGGAAAAAAACAGTGCAATCTTGCAAGCAGCAAGGTGCTCACTTCTCTTTGTTGCCAGGTGACCTCTGCTTCCCAAAGTGTAAGGCACATACCAAACCTCCCTGCACTGTCCTAGGGTATGTTAAATGTCTTGGACCGGGAAACAGCAGGAAAGCCATTCCAACCTCCACTTCTGCTACCTCTCACATTGGCAGATACAGCTCATTAAGCTAGAAATGGATGTGTGAAGGACAGAGAACGGGAGAAGAGAAAAGAAATTACCACCAACAATAATGTGGCAACATGAACAGAAATGGCAAAGACCTGTTACATACACGTGCATTTATTTTGTTTTCCTGCTTTGCACTATATCAGCTCTTTTACACTGTATTTATCTGTTAGCTACAGTATCAACATTTTTACTTTAGAATAGTTTATCATACTGGGTAAAGATTAAGCTCCTGTTTTGCACTGACTAAATTGTTCCATAAACTGTAACAACTAAGCACTTCTATTCCCACATTATTTTGTTTTAATCACTGTGTGAAATAGTTTTGTTATTCAATAACTACGAGAAGCCAACAAAAATTCTGGTGTTTTCATTCAGCATCTGAGTGCTCATTGATCAGCCCTGCACTAATGACAACCCCTATATAGTCTAAAAACCAGACCAGAAGATGTGTACCAGGACTTTCTAAAGGTGCAGTCCCCACAGCACTGTCATCCTGCAAGGATTAGAGTAATCAAGAGATTCATTGCAATAAGCAATTGCTTCATTTCTAAATCAGTTCATCTTGCTGTAGTAGTGCTGATTTGATGGTAGAAGTGTGATGTGATGAGGGCTCTGAGCTCAAAACCTTGTCATGTTTCTCTAGCTGCTGTAGCTGCTCTGTAAAAGATG
Source organism: Semnornis frantzii (assembly GCA_013399775.1). Classification (NCBI taxonomy): domain Eukaryota; kingdom Metazoa; phylum Chordata; class Aves; order Piciformes; family Ramphastidae; genus Semnornis; species Semnornis frantzii. Next base: position 65,099 of record VWYK01031705.1, on the reverse strand, counting down.
GAGCCTCTCTACCGGCTTTGCTTTGTTAACTGAAGGCAGATAAAAATTTTCCTTCTGCTGTCAACAAAGCAGCTGAGCTTCTGTGCTTAATATGGTAGAAAACAACAATTAAAATATAATTTACCTCATGCATGCATCAATCTTAGCCTATCTGGATATTTTCTCTACAATTTAATATTTTTGGCCTAGAAACAATAATGGTAGAGAAGGGACATAAACAGAAACAAAGGAGCAACAAATCTGAAACAGATGTTATGAAGTACTCCCAGCACAGGAGAGCTGATGTGCTGAAAAGCTACCTGGGGGCAAGACATTAAAAGAAGCCTCTCAAGAAAGCCTGTGAAGAAAAGCAGAACAATGGAGGAAGGCCTTATCCAGATACCTCCTCGTCCTCCACACCTCTCGCTTCACCATCTCAGGGGATTCTGCTTTTCTTACACAACACAGTTCTCTGGCACATTCAAGTCTACTTTAGAACAGAAGTAAAAATGTGAAGGAGAATTTTTTAGGGAAATTCAGACGAAAAGAGTAAGAAGGAATAAAAGCACTATTGTGTTCTTTTCCCCTCCAACAGAAGCAGGCAAGTATAGCCCAGGGTAGGACTCTAAGGGGATTGGAAACCACCAGCTAGTATCCATCCTTGTCATTAGTACTTTGTTCATTAAGCAGGTAATTTTCACAGTCTGGAAGATGCATAGGAAATTAATCTTTTGCCAGTGCTAATATGACTATGTCGATAACTGGTCAATTTATAGTGTGCTTTTTTGGGCTGTCTTTAAAATACCAGAATTACTACCTGTGGAATAAAGCACCCACTATGGTTAGCCTCATTCAGCCTTTCACTTAAAGCATCCTGTAAAGTACTTAGCCATCATTGACCTAATCCTTCAAAACCAAGGAAAAGACAAACCTAGCAAGTGTGGAAATGAGTCAGAAGGTAACACGGATTTCTTTGTCAGGGACTTCAGGACTCAGTTCTGGGTTCCCACTTTCAGTTATTACCTTCTCAAAGTGAGTGTTCGAGTGTTTCGTTTCTTTCTGGATGTGGACACAAGCATGCAGAAGTCAGTCCTTCAGGAAAACAGAGGGTCTGTACTGAGTGGTTCAGGAGAGGATTTTCAATGATCCACACTTCCATGGCTGCTCCTCAGACCTTTTGTTAACCCCTTTGTACATGTGCTAAGGACAGCAGTGATTAGGAGCCGAGAGGTGTGCTCTGCATCGCTGAGCCTGCAGCCAGTCTGAATCACACTACAGCACTTGTGACATATGAGTGACCAAACCCCAGAGTTTTAGCAGCAACCTTCTTGATGATCAGCTCCAAAAGACAAATCCCAGGCAACCCCAACTTCTTGGTATTTCTAGAACATCAGTTCTAGTGCACTCTCCCAGTCAGCAGCAGGAGAGTGGTGTTTCTTTGGGGTGGAGTTTTAACCAATTCCTGGCCAGAATCATAGAATCATAGAATGGTAAGGTTGGAAGGGACCGCAAAGATCATCTAGTTCCAACCCCCTGACATAGGCAGGGACATCTCCCACTAGCACAGGTCACTCAAGGCCTCGTCCAACCTGGCCTTGAACATCTCCAGGGAGGGAGCAGCCACAACCTCCTTGGGCAACCTGTGCCAGTGTCTCACCACCCTCACTGCAAAGAACTTCCTCCTAGCATCCAGTCTAAATCTCTCCTCTGCCAGTTTAAGCCCATTGCCCCTTGTCCTGTCATTGCAAGACCTTATAAATAGTCCCTCCCCAGCCTTCCTACAGGCCCCCTTCAGATACTGGAAGGTTACTATAAGGTCTCCTGGAAGCCTTCTCTTCTCCAGGCTGCAGAGCCTCAACTCTCTCAGCCTGTCCTCATAGCACAGCTGCTCCAGCCCTCTGATCATCTTCACGGCCCTCCTCTGGACCCACTCCAACACTTCCATGTCCTTCCGGTGCTGGAGGCTCCAGAACTGCACACAGTACTCCAGATGGGGTCTGTCCAAGATTTGTTCAAGCCTTCATGGGACAGAGGCAAAATTCAGAACACCTCGCCACTTCTCTTTCATGGACGTGCTAAGTATGTCACCTGCCACTGAGAATTGGCTAACTCAAGGAAGAGGTGACTGGGCAAGCAGAAGTGGGTATCACATTCACAGTGACTTCACCTTCTGTTTGGTAGATGGGTCCATGCAGCATCCGAAGATGGTTAGCATGCGCTACTCTTTCTCCATGGCTCACACCTTCCAGCTTTCTGATGCGACAAGGGAAGGCACCAATCAGGCAATCAGTGGATTGCCTGCTTCAGCATTTCTTCCCCTCTGCCAACAGGACAGGCTATCACTGTGGGCATTTTGATGATGTGATAGATTGTGGTCACAGACTCCCTTCATACTAGATCTGTATCTTCTCTTAATTACTGTAACAGGTATTTTGATATTTATGGTCTAAGAGTGTTTCTCATTTCATGTTTGCTATTACTCCTCACTAAGAGATCAACAGTAAAGAAATGATAAGGGAATAAAATATGGAAGATTCTGAAAAGCAGCTCATTACTGACCCAGTATGTAGCAGTTTCACATGTGCAAAACTTCAGTTTTGCAGAGGATCTGGCTACTACAGGTGATAGTATGTTGATGCTTTGCAATTAGTGTGCTGGCACTTTTAGCCAGGTTAAAATATTTCTGCTTTCTTCCTGATCCAGAACTACTCTTCTCTAACTCACAAAATTCTGTGATACGGAAGAGGTGCAACTTCAGAATTCAAAGCCAAAACATCCCATGTCCTGCCATGTCTGGCAGGAAGGTCAGGTCTTGTCAAGCTCAGCCCACTAAGTAAAACATTTGCATTACTCACACATCAGCAAGCAGCCAACATACTTAGAAATTAATGTAGTTGTGTCAAACCATTCTGAATGTCCTTCCTTGTGACTGTCACTGCAATAAAAATCCCTTGCAGCTGTCATGTGAGTGGTTGATACATATCATGTCTGGAGGGCATGTGCTTTAATTAAGAAATGTTAAGTTTTTGTGACAGATAACACACATAGAAGCCAGGGTTTCAAAGCAGGCTTTACATCTACACTGTATGATCTGCCTTCAGGAACTAAATTCAGGATAACAAAACAAGAAGACTCAAAGTTTCTAAAAATAAACTCTCTTGTTCTCAGAATAATTATTTTAAGAGATACTCTGTATATGTAGTCATGGCATTTTGGGAATACATGTCCAGACTGGTATCTTCCTACTTCCTTCAGACTCCTCCTTCTGGTAGGTAGTTCACCTTTGAAGTCCCATACAAGTTCCTACATCCTTGGCATTATCAGTTTTCTTTGTTGCTTTGCCTTTTGAGGCACCATATGCTGACCTGTGGGGCAGTAAAGAGCCATGAGGCCATAGTTCTTTACAGGCATATGGTTTTACTGCTGTCCTAGCATGGCTTGTTAATGTCAGGACCATCATTCATTCTGTTCTTCAGGCCAACATCTCCTGCTCTTTGGAGAGATTTCTTTAGTTGGGATTTGCATCATGTTTGCTGTCTTCATCTGTTGGATGCTTTCCCGTTGAACCTCTTCCTTGTTTACATGTTTTGCTTCCTCTTACCCCACCATGTGAGACAGCTGCTAGTTGAGCCACTTGTTATGTCCTCAAGATTCTGGCATTGCCATGTTTCCCTCAGAGCTTCCTGCCAGACTGTGTTGCCTTGAATTTCTAACTCTCAACCTGTCATTAGTCTGAATTACCTGTAGGACTTGAATTTGCCTGAATTTCAGCATGTTCAACTTGATGGTTGAGTAAGCTCATGTTCCTCTTAAAGTTAGACACTGTCTTGGCATTACTTCACGAGGACTCAGGGAAAAGTGGCTTCTGATCATGCTGCCCTCAGTGCTGAATTTTTTAAAGCACTCAGTAATGTGGTCTCACCCTTCCATTTCCTAACCCCAAGTCTTACTTGTGTCTTTTCCAGATAGTTTAACTTTGGGCACTAAAGTGGTAAGTGGCTATAAATGTGTAGCCCTTCCCCCTGCAAGTGAGCAGTAAGGATCTGTTCAGGGCACAGCAGTCACTCTGGGCAAAGAACATGGAGGGAAGGATTTACTCCACAATGGAATGAAGTGCTTTATGCCAACACATGTAAGTTAGAACTATCACTCTAGCACAGGTCATAAAAAGGTGTTAAAGAGAAAGATGGAGAGCTGGATTTCACTGGCATAAAATGCATACATGTTTGGGTTTAGGCCAGTTCTTTACTGAAACTAATCATGGAAAAGGCAATTTATACACAATGCCTGGTGTGGAATAAGTCTCCAGAGCTCCCTTCTTTGCCTGCACAAATACCTGTATCACCATATGAATCATCAGCCACCCTGGAAGGCTGCACCTCATTCCTCTAGGGTAGGAACAGGCAGGGATTCACTACAGCAGAGTGGGAAATGATCTTCTGCTCACACTTAGAGATACAGAGCCTCTATAGCTTCAGGTAGCCCTGAAACAATTTGATCCCTTGCTTTTTCTTTATGTGTGCTGGCCTTTCCCCTCATAGAATCAGGGTTGCAGTCTAACTATAAATTAATTAGTAGAGTCACAAACTCTGTCAAGTTGCCTGAAAACATAGTGAAGGTGTGGAGGAGGATGAGGAAGAGAAAGAAACCATCCTTAAAGAAACAAGCAAATAAGCAAGCCAAGAAAAGGAAAGATGATTCTCAGTGCCCTCAATCCATTCTTTAGAGCAGGCTGATCAGTGGTCTCAGGTTTTCTTGTTCAGTGCCATGTGGCATGTACAAGCCATGACAAGACTTTGAGGAATCAGGGAAGCTGCAGTCTGGCTGGCATACAAGATCATTCCTGAAGTGCCACTGACTGTGTCATGAGGGATTGTTCCAACATCTTTGCTTGTCTTCAGGACTTTTTTTCTAACAGGTGCAGCAGATGAACTTCTCTTACAGCCTTCCTTGCGAGTATGAGACCATCCCACTGCCAGTCTGGCATTCCAGATGACACAGGAAGGGGGCTTTGCTCACACCAGCAGGACTCACAGCATTCTTGTGAATGAGTGCTGAGGGCCGGCTTTTTATGCCGAAGGAAATGCTGAATGCCTTGATTTACTGTCACCGTGCAACTGGGAGCATGAAAGCCTGGCCCTGGGCAGCTCTGTCCTGGCACACAAACTCCCTGGCATCCTCTGGGCTGAAAACCACCCTGAACTGAAAGGCAAATACTACAGCTGGGACTGGAAATCTGCTGCAGCTCTAGAGTGTTTTACATGGCCCAAACCCTGCAATGATCTGGCTGATTAAAAGAGTGGGGGAGGATTAGCTCCAGCTCAAATCACATCTCCCATGGGAGGAGGCAGAGAAGCTGCCGGGGTAGGTCAGTCACCATGGTGGGAGTCATGTCACAGGCCTTAGTCTCAGGTGGGTGGCACGGAGCCAGTGCCAGCCTGCAGAATCATCTCTCCTTTTCTGCAGTTCCTGACCCTCATCTCAGAGAAGAGAATAACTCCTCTTGGACTATGACAGCTGCCAAGGCAAGTTGGACTGTGAAGCTTAGGTAACCATACACAGAAATGATTCACAGTTCAGCTTCTCAGAAGATTGAAGCAAAAGGGACAAGGAGGTAACTCTGCAAGAAAGTAATAGCAGTCCCCAAGAGGTTCTGTCATTGCTTTAATAAATAGTTTATCTTGTCTTCAGGTTCTGTTACCTCCTAAAGTCATGTTATATATATTTGTGTATATAAATATATATATATATTTGTGTATATATATATATNTTTATCTTGTCTTCAGGTTCTGTTACCTCCTAAAGTCATGTTATATATATTAGTGTATATATATATATTTATATATATATATAAAATAACATGGAGATATATATATATCCACAAGGTATTGACAACTATTTTATTACTTGTTTTTTTGACAAATACCTAAAAATAAGAGTTTTTTCCCCCCCTTTTTAAACTTTTTTTTTCATAGAGGAGATAGTGGTGAAGATTCATTAGTTTAGGCTGCCCCTTGAAAATCACTTGTACCAAAAGCAGAAGAGGAAGGAAAACTGCCTATTTCCCTAACTAGGGATACGAACCATAACTACAGAAGAAATCCAGAAGCAAGAGTTTGTGTCTCAGCAGAATAAAAAACACTCTACCAGATTTTCATCACGACCTTGGCATATCTTGGATGTGAGGAGCAAAGTTCATTATTTGCATGTTAGGTAGCATTTTACAGCTTAGGAGCTTATTTTACCTTGTCCTTCCTGAGACCCTTCTGAGTTACAATAATGGCTTATTATTTAGGCAGAGAAGCATTCCTGAAAAGTGTTTTCTTTGCTTTACTTATGAATTACTGACAGAAATGAACAGCTGGCAAATTAAACTCACTCTGGTACTTAGGAAAAAAAAATAAAAAGAAGAAGAAAAAAACAAACCCCAAGATCAAAAAATGATGCCTTCAAGATCCGTTTACATTTCTTTAGAATGAGAGTGACTTTTCTCTCTGCTGTTATACAGAATCATTGATTCAGTCTTTGTCAACTACATTTGTCCTTTGGGTCTCATTTGCATTGAAAAAAAAAAAAAAAGAACAACAGAAAAGCCAACAATATTGGATGATGTGGTTACAATATATTTCTGGTTTCATAATTGCTTAAGTACGGCTCCATAGAGCAGCGTGGAGTACAGCTAACGTGATTGTAGCTTTCAGGTTATGGTTGGGAGTCTTTGTTCCGGGAAAATGCTGACCTTACGCTTTATTCATACTATAGAATCATAGAATGGTAAGGTTGGAAGGGACCGCAAAGATCATCTAGTTCCAAACCCCTGCCATAGGCAGGGACACCTCCCACTAGTACAGGTCACTCAAGGCCTCCTCCAACCTGGCCTTGAACACCTCCAGGCAGGCAGCAGCCACAACCTCCCTGGGCAA
>VWYK01031705.1:0-21377 GCA_013399775.1 Semnornis frantzii | reverse complement strand
AGAAGAGACTAACACAAAATGTAAATAACAAAATAGTATTTTAATTTTAATATATCCTAATAGAATCGAATTAATCGAATTTATTTTCCTCCAAGTTGGGTTTTTGTTGCTGTTGTTGTATTGTTTTGTTTTATGCAGCAGACTAAGGGGTTTTCTACAGCAAAAGTAGGCTTCTGATATTGTCTTCACCTGCTGTGACTGAAGCTGTAGAGAGGGCTTATGATCCAAAAGACTTGTGTTGTGGCAGCACAGAACACAGATGAAAATGTGGCTGACTGAGCTCTTTCCACACAGCAGAGATAAAGCGACTCAACCAGCCGTGGAAGAACCTGGGACAACAGCAGCAAGAAACTTCAATCCCTTGTTATTCTTAATTGTTTCACATTGTTTTAACCCAGCTCACAGAAGCAATCTAAACTCCACTATGGCTCCACACAAGTTAGATTAGCAGACTAAAGTAACATTGACCTGCTGAAGTCTATCATAATCTCTGGTGATAGCCTCAAATGATAATCTTCCAATCCAATTTTGCTGCCAGAGAAGCTACATGCAGGCTTCCAACCTTGTTAACATTTGTCTTCTGCAGACTAGTACTAGAAATGAGGCTGGAATCAAGAGCTGACCTATTTCCTCTTTCCTTGCTTGTTAGGGAAGCTGAGGTCTGAAGTTAGAAGCTGTTTCCTTGACTGAATCAAGGACACTGGAGAACATCCAGTTGGGAAGCCTGGCTACAAATCAAGAATTTGTGGCTCATGCTCTTTTCCCAAGAAATGGAGTGCTAAGCAAATTTGCTCAAATCTTTTTCTCTTATCCATTCCAGAAAAATACACTTCAACAGTCGAAAGAAATGTATTATAATTACACATTGATTAAAGAGTTATTCTTGCAAGTACATCAGTGAGTATCATCACCACTGTTTTAATTTGCAAGGGATATGTGCATTCTCATACCACTGGGTATTCCCCTTCCACTGGATAGTGCTCTCCTGAAAAATAAGAATACAGTTCTTTAATTCTAGCTGCACTTCTTATCACCAAGTCTTCCTCAGTCCTTGAAGTGGAATCAGTCCTCATAAAGTTGTGTCTCTAAGGTTCCCTACTTAACACTTCAAAGAGATATGCAATGACTTTTGTAAAGCCATGTCAGTGTAAGGTAGCCAAGATGTGGCCCAGCTTCCTTTGCACCTGTGTCATAAGGATTTCTTGTAAATAGCAGATAGGTGCTAGAGAGATGCTGTTCAATCTAGGCTCCAGTGCACAGTGGCTCAGTCTCTGATCAATCTCTGACTTCTAAAGTCAGTAAGAACAGCCAGTTCCAGCCATGACACTAAACCAGATGTGATTATGACTTGCTTAAACGTATGATGTGCAAGGTTTTAGCACAGTGTTTTAAGGGGCTTTTAACAACAGAAGGGAAGTGGAAGCCAAGAACATGCTATAAAGAACACAATAAGTAAAAGAACCACTCTCAGGCAGGATAAGGGAAAGAAAACAGCTCATTTCTCTGCAAATACACTTCTTCACAAACAAAGCTGGATCACTCTTTATGTAGAGAGGCAGCATGAAAAGCAGAGGATTTAGGTTGTTCCAGCAATAATAACAGTAGCAGGAAAGACGGGAGTAAATTCCTCCCATTCCATAAGCTCTCTGAAAAACTGGAGTGACTTAGTGGGCTTACCACTGTATATCACCGTCTCAGACAGGCAGGCACAAAGCTGGCACCAGCTCATCAGACACATGCACATGCATGCCCACACACACTCACATGCATACAAGCATCTCCACTTGGGAAGGAAGAAGTCAGTCTCCCAGCTGGGGCTGCTAAACCATGATGGGTGCTCAGGGCTGCCAGGAGACTGGGCAAAGCCCATGCAAAGCTTATCGAAGAAACAAGCAGGCTATGGGAAAGTGCCTTTTCTGGTCAGCAAATGTCAAAAAGCCTCTTGATAAGTAGTATCCAGTGCAGAGAGCACCAGAGGGGCTAGCCAAAAGCTCCTGTTATCCTGCATAACAGAGATGATGTATTGATACACATTTCCAACAGAAGGGGAAGCACATACATTGGAATCAAAAGCTGGATTAAACCTTGACTCCATCATTTATCCCATGCTTACAGTCAGTGTAATGTAGGACAGTACAGGAATGAAGGTTTGACCCCATGAGGTGTTAAACTCCCTAGAGTGCTTTCAGTCCAGTCCCTCCTGCAGCCTGTGTACAATCTTTTCTCCTAAGCTGCCATGCTGGTCTTGATCCTTAGGGGGCTGCCAGGCTCCACCTCAGTGGCAGCTTGATCTCTGTGTTGATGCACTGATTTTTACTATAACTAACATTTTTTAGTATGACTAAAAATTGGTCGTTTACTTTGGAAAGGAAAAATCTTTTGGAAAATGTAAAGCTAGCACTAAACATGAAATACTGGTAACATGCAACATTTGCCTCAGATAATCAGCCAAAGGACTGGCAGAAAATTGTGCTGATTAGCAGAAGAGGTGTCTTGGCATTTAGCAGAGCTGAGTGAACAACTGTATTTTTGTTTGTCTGAAGTCCTAAGTAAAACACTGTTGAAAAGGGGGGAGGAAAGTGAGAGAGGACAATATTTTACTCCAAAATTAAATTAATTTTCTTGTTAAATGGAAAAACCAAAAGTATTTCCATCCCAGACTAGGTATTTTGAACAGAAATAAGGCAACTGAAATAAAGGGCAACATTTTGGCACCATGCATGACTCTGCTGTATTTTTGCTTAATAGCATGGAAATGAAGGGAGCAGTTTCCAAACTAGGTTATATTTGAAGAATGTATAGGTGAGATTCGAAGGCCTCAGAAATGGGGTCCTAAGGGGAAAAGGTGGAAGCTCTTTTCTCCAGGGCATTCACTGTGGGCATCCTGGGCTCCATTCCAGTCCTGCACTGATGAAGCAGAAATCAGCATCTTTCACACCACCTTCTTGAATGTACAGGCATAGGATGGTAGAACCCTCCACAGCTGAGGGAAACCACCCTAAAATTCACCACCTCTCCAACCACTTGGTACCATAAATCTGGATACCAAAAGGGTTCGAATAAAACTATTTAGAAAATCCAGATTACTGGTGACAGTGACTGAAATATCTTTTCCAAGTAAGCAGTTTATTACTAACAAAAGCAGAGCTTGCCTGAGGCAGCAGCAACTCCAAAAGTGTTGCAAGAAGATGTGGTGGGTTGGGAACTCCTCACATTCCAATTAAAATTTACCAGACCCAACTCAGTCAGGTTGGAAGGGACTATTTACAAGGCCTTGTAATGACAGGACAAGGGGCAATGAAGCAGCTCTCCTATGAGGACATCTGAGAGAGTGGGGGCTTTTCAGCCTGGAGAAGAGAAGGTTTCCAGGAGACCTTAGAGTAGTCTTCCAGTATCTGAAGGGAGCCTACAGAAAGGCTGGGGAGGGACTATTGACAAGGTCTTGCAATGACAGGACAAGGGGCAATGGGTTTAAACTGGCAGAGGGGAGATTTAGACTGAATGTTAGGAGGAAGTTCTTTCCAGTGAGGGTGGTGAGACATTGGCACAAGTTGCCCAGGGAGGATTTGATGGGTGGACTGTTCAGTGACGAGGAATTGGCTGGATGGCTGCATACAGAGGCCGGTGCTCCATGCTTGAAGTGCGAGTGGTGTCCCTCAGGGGTCCATACTGGGACCTGTACTGTTTAATATTTTGATCAGCGGTAGAGACAATGGGATTGAGTGCACCATCAGCAAGTTTGCAGATGACTCCAAGCTGAGTGGTGCTTTCAATATCCCAGAGGGACAGGATGACATCCAGGGGGACCTGGATAAGGTGGAGAGGTGGGCCCAGGTGAACCTCATGAGGTACAACAAGAGCAAGTGCAGGGCTCCTCACCTGGGCTGGAACAATTCTCACTATCAACACAGACTGGGGGAGGAGGTGATAGAAAGCAGGCCTGAGGAGAAGGACTTGGGGGTGCTGACGGATGAGAAGCTGGACATGAGCAGACAGTGTGAGCTTGCAACCCAGAAGGCAAATCACATCCTGGGTTGCATCAAAAGCAGCATTGCCAGCAGTTCCAGAGAGGTGATTCTGACACTTTACTTTGCTTGGTGAGATCTCACCTGGAGTACTGTGTCCAGGTCTGGAGCCCTCAATATAGGAAGGACATGAACCTGACAGAACAGGTCCAAAGGAGTGTCATGAAAATGATCAGGGGGTTGGAATACCTCTGCTGAGAACACTCTGAGTGAGCTGGGGTTGTTCAGCCTTGAAAAGAGAAGGCTCTGTGGAGATCTAATAGGAGCATTCTAGTACCTTAAGAGGGGCTGCAAGAAGGATGGAGAGACGGTTTGCAAAGGCCTGTGGTGATAGGATGAGGGCAATGGCTTCAAACTAGAGGATGGATTTAGATTGGATGTTAGGAACAGGTTCTTTGCTATGAGGGGAACAGGTTCTTTACTATGAGGGTAATGGAACACCGGAAGGTGTTGCCCAGGGAGGTGGCCCATCTCTGAAGATAGTCAAGGTGAGGCTCACCAGGGCTCTGGACAGCCTAGTCTAGCTGAGGATGCCCCAGCTGACTGCAGAGGAGGTTGGACTAGATAACCTTTGGAGGTCCCTTCCAATCCAGACCGTTCTGTGATTCTCTTATCCAAGGTGTATTTCTTACATGTGTTGCAAACTGTACTAACTCCAGTGTGCTGACCACACCCTACGAGAACCAAGGAGGCACTGGTTTCAGAGGCAGCTGGCAAGGCATGTACAGCGTGACACCTTGCTACACATCATTTCACCTGTGCCCCCCTCCATGCTTTGTCTAGCCAGCCCACACTTCACCAAGCTCTCCAAGCTCCTCCTCTTCTCCAGTCTCCTCTGCTCCTCTCACAGTGCAATGTGACAAAAGAAGATTATTTTAAAAACAGTACTAAATGGGAAATTTTGTTTTAGTGGTTGTTTGCAGGCATCATGACCGAGTATGTAATAGCTAGAAGATGATACAGCAGTAAAGAGAGACAGATCTTGATTTGGTCTCATTGGGAGTCAAGAGCATGAGCCCGTAGGATTGTTCCTTTTGCTGTGTTGAGATCTGTCAACTAGGGACTGAGTATAGGCAAATAGCTCATTTTATGTTGGCAGCAAATGAAACAGTGGCTCCATTTTGATTATATGGATGTGAAAAATCTTTAGTATGCCACATTTAATTTGTAAATGCAGTGAATCAAAAGCAAAGTAAGCTCAATATTAACACTGACTGAGTTGTTTAATTTGGACAGGAGTTAAATTCAGCAAGGAAATGGTTCCCATAATATATCAAAATACAAAAGGAATCATATATATATTTTATGTGTGTATACATATAACTACAAACACACATAGAGATGTGTATGTTTACATATGTATGAGACAACAGAAACCTGTAAAAATGGATAGAACATTAAATTCTTCCTCAGCCTCAACAAATGCACTTTAGGACAAATCTAATTGCATCCACACTGGGCAGCTTTGCACACAAAATGGACTTTCTAACATGGATCTCTCTTCTTGCCAATTAAAATGGGAAATCTTCTTTTGAAGGGTATCCATTTACATCCTGAGTTGTTAAACTACAGAACAGAAGGGTACTGTTATGCACACATTGTTTCTTGTATTCAAGGACACCAGGACATATTGTCGCCTTTGAGAACCAGTGTTTTACTGAAGGGCTTGGCATTTGGGCCAGTTTTGCTATTATTAATTGAAAAAAACAAACAAAGGCATGATACACACACACATATATATAATACATCTTGGCTATGACCTTATTGTATTCTTTCTAAATGTGAAGGTAGAAAACTGCAAGTATCTTTTGCCATGACTTTTTTTCCTTCACAAGTTCCTCCACAGGCTGGCAGTGTTCTTCCTAAAATATTTTTTTCCCTCTTTACCAATGTGAGGATTGGCACCAATTTAAGCAATTTCTTTCATATCTGAACATGGATGTTCTTAAATTGGTTTAACACTTTAATCCATTTAGCTGAAGTCCAACTCAGTGAAATCCCCTCAAGAGCTGTACAGAACAGACCCTCAGTGTCCCAACCCACCACATGCATAGAAATGCCTCAGCTACAGTCCTTCCAGAAAGGTTATCCAGCAGGCCCATAGGTTTTAGAGATATATCATTCAAAGCAATGGCAAGCTATGAGAGTCTTCCAGGTTTCACACCTAACATACTGGAAAGATGTCTACATAGATGATGACTAGCAAATCTTGTTCTTACACGGTAGCACTGAAAATCTAGAAGCTGTAGCTGGTAGTGTGGGAGTCCATTTATCTTTGGTGCTTGCAGTAAGGTAGCCATCTAATTTCTAGGCTAGAGCGATCTAATATGCCAGCTCAGAGGGAGGCAAAGTCAGCTTGGCCCTCTGCAACACAATGGATTGTGTGTACCGGATCTGTGGGGCCTGGGTAGCACTTAAAGAGCTGCTCAAACCGTGATCCGTGCACCACTAATGGTTGCAGAATATCTGCAAGAGTGATGGTCACAGCATTGTGGCTCATGGTGCCGCTTTAACCTCTGTGTTTCCAGCTGCTAAACAGCAGGAGAAAGCTGATAAATATGCAAAAGTTTTCTTTGTGCTACATTTTCACTTGCTTTCCTGGCTGTAGAAGCAGTAGGTGATGAAAAGGACAGGATGAAAAGTGATGTGTATGGCTGTGAAAGGGAGAGAAAAATACAGCTGGATATCTCTAATGAGGTGCAGTCCAGCCTGTGAAAAAAATAAAAAATGATTGGGCTGGGAACCTTAGTGTAGCACAGGCCCAGATTCTTTGCAAACAGGAACTAATTGCTAAAAGCTCTCTGGAGGATTTTTTTTTTTCGTTCCTTTCAGTTAGCATTGGCAAAGAGTTGGAAAGTTCATGAAGAGGAATGATCTCTTATAAGTCCTGCTTTCTAAAATATTTTTCCCTCTTTACCAATGTGAGGATTGGCACCAATTTAAGCAATTTCTTTCATATCTGAACATGGATGTTCTTAAATTGGTTTAACACTTTAATCCATTTAGCTGAAGTCCAACTCAGTGAAATCCCCTCAAGAGCTGTACAGAACAGACCCTCAGTGTTTTACCCAAACCACTGCTCCATTAGAAAGAAGAGTAAGAATGGCAGCTTCAGTCAATGAGCTCACATAGGTGCTTCTTCTGGTAGCCCACCCTGGCACCCTTTGCTGACTCCTAGAAGACTTACAGGACCTTGTAAATTAGTTTCCAGTGAGAGAGAAATCAGCATCTCTGAGATCAACTGTAGCTCTGCAGGTATGCTGCCTTTATACTTATGTGAGAGCTGTTAAAAGAGAGGTAATCACATACAGCCTCCACAAAATGTCTGTAGCTTAGAGTCTAATCAAGCACAGCAATACCTTCACCTCAAAAATGAATCCTCCTTCAGAGCTGCCCTTAAATATCATTGTTTTTGCAGAGAGGGGTCTGGCAGAGTTTGTTTTTTTTTCCAAGAGATTTTTCAAGTAGTGGCAAAGATGAGTGTCCACCTAGCATTTTGCCACTGGCTAAACATTTGTTTATAACTGAAGAAAAGAGTAGTAAGTCATCTGGTGCCTCTTGCTGCATCACACAGTTGAGCAGCAAAAGGGTTGTAGCAGTTTAAGAGCTAATGCTCTATTTTGGTTCTAAATTATAAACAAGAGAGAGGAACTTTCTATACATACTTTTGAATATGGAGTGAATGAGCAGGGCATTGCTTGTAAAAGGAAAATAACGATAAACTCTCTATCATTGATTGGTTTGCTGATTGGTATAAAGAGCCAATATATAATTTCTCACTCTGTGTTCCCTTTGCCTTCTGCCTCCCACCTTCTCCACTGGAGATACCTCTGGACATACTTTTGAATATGGAGTGAATGAGCAGGGCATTGCTTGTAAAAGGAAAATAACGATAAACTCTCTATCATTGATTGGTTTGCTGATTGGTATAAAGAGCCAATATATAATTTCTCACTCTGTGTTCCCTTTGCCTTCTGCCTCCCACCTTCTCCACTGCTCCTCTGTGCATGGATGAATAGTAAGTTTGATTGAACTAATAACACGTGAGATCTTGCTGGCAGAGATAGGGTGGCATTGGTCCCTTCTGGGCTGTCTTTGTCCATGGGGGGAGGATTTGATTTCTGTATTATTTCTAGATCGTGTATCTTTGTAAATACATGTAAATATATGCTGTATGTACATTTAGCTTGCTGTAAAACAGAGCTGCATCTTACTTCCAAGCCGTCTGAGCTGGTCTGGTAAATTTTATTTGGAGGGTAAGTTCTCAAACCCACCACAAGGATTAATGTTTTCTGTATGTTTGTGTTATAAGGAAGTTAAGAGAACTGGATGTACAGATCTGCTAACATTTTGCCCAGCTGTCCAGTGGCACTCTGGGAGCTTTGCTGGGTGCTGCAGCATGCAGGTAAGCCTATAGTCACCAGCAGAGCACAGGACCAGGTTCATCAGATCTTCCCATTTGCCCATTCCAGTCAGCAGGCTGTGCTCCTACCCTTAGACAGACATGCTCTTGTCCCCCAAGTTTGTTATGATTTTTTTTATATTTTTGAAAAAGTCAGGGTAAAAGGGACAACTAGTCCAGATTTGAAGATTTTCCAGCTAGACAAAAAAATAAAAAAAAAATAAAATAAAAAAAAAATTCTGCATGACATGTGTGTTTAGCATTAGCAGGAAAATAAATGTGCTGTTTTCAAATTTTTGCTTCAGGGTCAGCCAACATCAGTCTACCATGTAACAGCTTTCAGAGGGGAAAAAAAAAAAAAAAAAGCTTCACTTAAGGATAGATCTGCCAGAGTAAACAGAGCCTCAAACCAGGAAAATCTAAAGCACATGCCTTATTGTCAAGTTTGGTTTAACTTGTTTCACAAATCAAAACAGCAGCTCAGCTTTTAAAACCTATTCTTAAGTCCACTAGAGTTTTATCGAGGAAGTTAAAGACCTATATTACTGTCTCAGTCCCTGAATTTTAAATCAGATGTGATGTAGCAATTTCTCTTCCACAAGTTAATGTCTCACCCCACTCTTACATGCAGCTTTTCCTACCGTCTCATAAATCAAAGGGTCAGGCTCTCCAATTTAGCTGTCCTGATACACCCTGCACACTGTGGGCAGTCTCTATGTAGCCACTGAAGCTTCTTATGAAATATCTTAGTGCTCCCTGTAGGGTGACAACAACTGGTCCCAAACACACGCTGGGAGCATGCAAAATTTTGTTCTCCTCTGTGTGAACAGGAGAAAGCCTGTGCTCAGAATTTACTTCTTCAGAAACAAAGCCCATTCCAAAAACAGAAACCTCCTGTGCTTAGGATGTGAGCAATTTTTCTGATGAATGTGGGAGTTTTTGTATGCATATCTGAGGGAAGAATTTGGCTCTTTGCTATTTAAATAAAACACTGAAGAGTATTTAAGGAGTGAAACCAAGCCTGGAATGTTTTGAAGACATTTCCAAGAAACTCTAAGAAAGGAAAAAGTCTTTGCCAAACAGACAAACCTCATCAAACCCTATAGATTCCTTTCAACTTCCATTGTTTCTGTTCCCCCACAAACCAAGCCTCAGCAGGTAATTCTACTTTGCTTGACTGTGGCTGAAGTTCCATGATTATTTTACTCCAGAAGTCTGAGCCGTGTTGAAAGGAAGTGGGTGGATTGGTCCCTTCCCCCTTCTTCACCTACCCAAAGCTACTTGTGCCCTTGAGGCTGTGAGTAATTTGTTTGATTCTTGCAGGGAGTTGGAACAGGGAACTGATCCAGCTGAAAATCAACTTTCCCTCACCCAGCCCTTCATTGTGCCTTGCTCCTCCAGCACTGCATGGCTGGATGTGCAGTAATGGAAGCACAAGGAAATTATGTAGATATGTGATCAGATGAACCACAGAGAGGAGAACCTGATGTTTTTGTCACAGCCTCTGCATGACATCAGCTGAAGCAAAGCATACAGTTTTGACCTGAATCCAAGCTAGGTTTGTTCCAAGATGAGTGGGCTGCCCAGGCAGGAGGTTGAGTCACCAACCCTGGATGTGTTGTTTGGATGTGGTGCTTGGGGATATGGTTTAGGGTGCGCCTTGTAGAGCAGGGTTATGGGTTGGACTTGGTGATCCTGAGGGTCTTTTCCAACCAGAATGTTTCTGTGATTCTGTGAGTGATGATTAAACACTTTGGTGGTCTTCACTGAACAAGTGAAGATCCTTGCCTTTAGAGAGACCTTAAAATATAATTTTAACATTTAATAATAACTTAAACAATGCATTTTCATTTCTCACATGTAAAAAAAACAAACATTTCCATCAGAAAGGAAGATCCATTTCCCTGAGGCTGTAGGCAGCATGCAAATTTATTATATGTGGCATATAGCCACACACACTGATTCATGATGATTAAGGGGGAATCTAAGTTGCAAGACATTCCTATTAGTTGATGTCTGTGTTGTTGCATCAGCTGTGTACATTGCTTATCATATCTATCGTGAAAGAGTAGTTTTGTGACATCAGATGAAATATTTTCATCTTTAGTGTCTATTTTTTTGCATTTGTTGATCTTATGTGAGTGAAACAGGCAGGCATAGTTATCAGCGAGTCTACTTTCCTATTGCTGTGGCCTTTGGGGTCTTGGTGGAGCATTGACCAGGCTTTGGATGCCACTGTTGTAGCAAAAATTCAGTTTTAAAAAATGCCTGACAGAATTGTCAGGGCTGGAAGGGAGGACCTCAAGGATCATCCAGTTCCACCCCCACTGCCATGGACAGGGCCATCTCACACTAGATCAGGTTGCTAAGAGACACATCCAACTTGGCCTTAGAAACTTCCAGGGATGAAGCTTCCACCACCTCCGTGGGCAACATGTTCCGGTGTCTCACTACCCTCATGCTGAAGAACTCCTTCCTAACATCCAATCTGTATCTATCCACTTCTAGTTTTGCTCTATTCCCCCTAATCCTATCACTACCTGACACCCTAAAAAGTTCCTCCCCAGCTTTCTTATAGGCCCCTTTCAGATACCGGAAGGCCACAATAAGGTCTCCTTGGAGCCTTCTCTTCCCCAGACTGAATAACCCCAAGTCTCTCAGCTTATCTGCTATCATTTAAATTAAGCAAATATGGAAGATGTCCCATTTTATGTGAAACTCTATTAAAACCAAATCAATGTTGCTGGAATATTTGACTTTTTCCCTAATCAAATATATGTTCAAAAGGTAAAGAGGTTAAAACTATTCTTAATTGCCAAATGTTGAAGTTCATTCCAATCTGTAAGCCATTATTTATGTGAATAGCAGTGTCCTGAACTTGTGTAGTTGCTCACCAAGATCAATGTGTGTCCAATAGATCCCATAGCTTTTAATAAAGCTGGAGTAAATGCAGTCATTCAGGTGTGAAGCTGGAGAGAGACGAGAATTTGGCTTCAGTTGGTATGTTAGCAAGAGAGGGAACAGAAGTGTTGACTGTAGATGGCAGCTGGGTTCAATGAACAAAGGAAACAAAGCTCATATGTTTCCTGCCCAACATTATCCAGACTGCTCCGAGATGGGTTGAAATGTAACCTTTTAGAGGGATCAG
Source organism: Semnornis frantzii (assembly GCA_013399775.1). Classification (NCBI taxonomy): domain Eukaryota; kingdom Metazoa; phylum Chordata; class Aves; order Piciformes; family Ramphastidae; genus Semnornis; species Semnornis frantzii. The sequence continues at coordinate 9,802 of VWYK01031705.1, read as the reverse complement.
TGTTGGAAACGTTTTTTCCCCTCTTGAGCAGCAAGCAGAGTTGATTCATCTTCCAGGTATTGCTGTGAAAATTGCTCAAATGGCACTTGCCAAGGCCTCCCATGCAGAAACTCAGAAGGCTGCATAACTCTCCAGGAGCACTCAGGAATGAGCAGTGCCTTGCCAGTTAGGCACAAGAGTTTAAACAAAGGGGTTTATACAGATGAGACTTTACAGGAGGGAAAGGGGAGGTGGCTGGCACAATAAAATAGCAACTTGAGAGGAGTGGATGATCAGCAATAGGGGAGGCCGTCACCTTTTGGGCAGCTCTCAGCACTCTGACAGTTGCCTGCTGTGGTCACCGTCACAAGCTTCTCTTGCCCATGCTGATGGCCAGGTCAAAGGCAATGTTGAGTTGCCACAAGTGGAAATTCTGAGCCAAGGATGGGGCTGTGTCCTCTCTAAGTGCCTATGAGGTGGCCCAGCCATCACTCCCTGTTGCTTGCTGCTCAGTATTTGGGTATGCTGGGTTCTCAGCCGTGTTGTAGGGCTGACTCTGAAAGCCATCCTGGGAGTGCTTTGGCTCCTTGTAGGGGCATGGGTGATCCCCAGCATTCTCAGAGGGTCCTCACCCCTCAAAAAGGAGGTCATCCCTCACTGGTTTCTTTTCCTCACCTTTCTACTATGCTTTCCAGTTTGGATCTTGTCACCCAGCCTCACACGCTGCATCCTACCTAGAGTCACCCTCCACCCTATGCATGAGTGGCACAGATGGTGGTCACAGATGGTGGTCACAGATGGTATTTATTTAGCAGCTGTAACAAAGAAAAATAACCTCAGTCACTTGCCTGCATACAAACAGCCCCAGTCTACTCACAGAGTTCCTTTAATTTACTAAAGACGTTGGCAAAGAGCTGCTTCCTCAGTGAGTCTTCATCCATCTGGAGGCTTGGGCTGCCTGTAAACCTGGTGTCAACAGCAAGCATCTCAGTCTTTCAAGGTTTCAGGGCATGAGGACTGCAAAGAAGTAGAAACTACTTTCTGGGCAGGCTCAGTGGTATCTGTCCAAGAGCAGCACAAATCAGGTGTAGATCAGATCAGTAACATCCCTGTTGTGGTGTTGTCAAATGTTGTTGTAGTTTGAGTGGTCTCAGATTCCCCTGAGAAAAATACAGAGACCAAGACCTGTCCCAGGGGACAGACCTGGTCATCCCAGGATATTGTAATGTTGCTATTCTATTCTCTTTTCCAGCATCACAGCTTCTAAACCAGTGCCTGGTTGACATCACTCTTTCCTTTCTCCTCTCCTCCCTTCACTTTTCTCTGGGCAGAGCAGCATCCCTCCTTATCTCATGGTATGTGTGGGAGACGGCTTCTAGCTGGCAGGGAAGTCTGAGCTGCATCTTGTAAGCCTAAGATGGGAGGGGAGGGTGGATGAGCAGTTATGGCCTACTCTCAGGGCTGCTGAGGGTGGAACAGGTGGAAGATTCTAGACGAATTCAGCCCAATAAACTTGTCCTAGCTTATGGCTGTCATTCTATCTGATTACCTTTTGCTCAGGGAGGTCGTGGCTGCTCCCTCCCTGGAGGTGTTCATGGCCAGGTTGGACAAGGCCTTGAGTGACCTGTACTAGTGGGTGGTGTCCCTGCCTATGGTAGGGGATTGGAACTAGATGATCCTTGAGGTCCCTTCCAACCTTACCATTCTATGATTCTATATATGCACTAGTAAACACAATCTCCCTTTAAACACCCAATCAGTGTGTACTATTTTCATTCTTACTCTCTAAAAGGAGTAAGAGTCACTTCTGTCCTCCAATCCTGGGTACCTCATGGTCTCAAACATATGTAAGCAGCTTACTTAAATCTACTCATTGACTGCAGTCTTCTGTCACGTTTGCAGAGGAGGGCAGGAAGAGGGACAAATAGAATCATAGAATGGTAAGGTTAGAAAGGACTTCAAGGATCGTCTAGTTCCAACCCCCTACCATAGTCAGGGACACCTCCCGCTAGTACAGTACAATATCTCACTGCAGTGCCTTGTGGAATAGGATAGCTGAAACCATCCAGCTTGGATCACTGTGCAGAAAGCTTTTTTTTTTTTTTTTTTTTGCCAAGAGCCAACATCTTTAGTTTTGCTTCAGGCTCAAATTTAGCATGCAGATGTTCAGCTCAGAGGAAACCTTTTTTACAGCAGCTGGCCATTTTAATTATAGAAAGAATATAAACAATAAATTTCTAATATTAGATACATTTCTCACAATCCTTATTACTGAAAATAATGTCTTAGGGCCATATCCAAGGCCCACTGAATCGGTGGAAAGCAGCCCACTGACCTCATTGTGATTGGATCAGGGCCTTAGTTTCTTAAAATAAAATTTTACTAGGTGCAGGCTAATCCTTTTCCACATATTTTTAGTAAAATGACTTAAAGGTGGTGGGTTTTGGGTTTTTTTTTTCCCCCTTCCATTAAGATCCATGAGAAACCAACACAGAACCACAACAACCTCTTGGCAACAAACACTTTATAAGGAATTTAAATATAAATGGGAGGAGTTTTGAGGCTGTTTTACACCCGGGTTTCAACGTGGCTGGCCCAGAGAAGTCCCAGGAGCAACAGCAAGGGTCCATCATCACTGGCAGCCCTGGCTTTGCTCAGTGCCCTGAGAGCAAGACGCAGGTGGCCTTTCCCTGGGAAACAAGCACTGAGCCAAGCAGAAAGCTGCAGGCAGCACTGGCTGCTACAGGCCTCTTACCAAATTCCACCAATATTTCATTTATTTAATTATTCATATTGAGCCAAGCTCTTGGCAGCTGTAAGGAGCTGGAGCTACCAAAACACTGCGTGACAAGCTGTGCCTGTGGTGTGTCCAGCCACACCAAGCCCAGAAAGCAGTAAGGCACTCCCAAGAACATCTGATGTTTTGACTTTCCAGCCCATCATCCAGCCCATAAAGTTTCAGATAAGATTTAGATAAGAAAACAGGGGAGGAAATCCAAATGAATTTTGGATTTGCTCCTTTTACTCTCCCCTCCCCAGCTGTTGGTGAAAACTGAAAAGGAAACATCTTGAAAGGAGCAGTGAAGTTGGGAGCTCAGAGTCGCATGAAAACCTCTCCTACACCCAGAGGAAATCCCCATCTTTAGTGCTGCAGCAGCTGAGCCGGCAGTCAGAGACTCCCTGCGCTAATATCCACAGCATGACAAAAGGTGTCGTTTTCAGAAGATGTAAAAGCTATAGAGGAAAGAGGAAAGAAAGCAGACAGCATGAAAGGAACAGCATGAAAGGAACAGCATGAAAGCGTAAAAGTATAGGTGACATAAACAGAAAGGTAATGTTCCCAACACGTTCGCACTCTGGCAGCTATTGCCAGGATATTTTGGAGTTGCTTTTGATTTTACCTCTATGAGCTCCATGCTACCTCTCATAAATTTTAAGGACCCTGTTTCTAGCTGTGTGAAGCACCGGTACCACCGCCCCCCCGACTGGTCTGGTGTCCCCTTTTGCACACTGAAGTGTAATGAAAGCCAAGGCACAAATAGTGCCATGCCCCAAACCAGAACTGGCCCAGCCAGTGCAATCTGCAGAAGGCATGATAGAGTGCCTGCAGAAAGTAATGGACTTTAGTGGGATCTGGAGGTGGAGCTCAGCTAAAACACACACAGCCTGGGTTATAATTGAAGTGCACTCACAACCTGGCATGTTCACAAAGCATTTTGGCACATCAGCATGCAGGTATGAATGCTGCCGGTCAGAAGAAAGAGAACGGGCTAGAAAAACACAAGGAAGACCAAATGAATCCATGACAGCACCATCCAATTTCACCATCAGGAATAATGTATTTATTTTATTCCTGAGCCAAGGTTTAAATTGCCAACAGCTTTGTCATCATACCCTTTCACCTCTGGCTCACTTTTGCATACAGCTTATCACAAGACACAACAATTCATTTTCTCCTGTCTCACTTTCTGTCAAACCCTCCTGTGTGCTGCTTAGGGATTTCTTGCCCTGTAACTGAGGATTAAGCAGGCAAGTGCTCCAGCAGTGCAACCTAATGCATGCTTTGTCTGATATTTCCAGCTTGTGTTAGCCTGGTCTTACCCCTTCACTTGGCCCTCTGAACACATATTTGTATTTTAAAATTAATTTTAAGTTTAAAAAGTATTTTTCTCTAAGCTTAAGAAGATCAGAATGGCTAGTCCTAAGCCAGGGGCCTCTTCAAAAAAACAGTCAAGTCTGCCTGGGGAGCCCCCCAAGCTTGGGGTGCTCATGACCGGTTTCTCTTCTGCAGTACCTACAAGGCTGTCCAGATCCAGAAGAGATAAACAGATGTAAGAAAGAGAGAGCCTGTCATTGAAACTTAGCCCCCCAGACCCTCCAAGGCAGTCCTTGGAGATTATCCTGAGATCCACCTCATAAAAGCAGCTTAGGAAAAGAACCACAGGACCAACACAAGTGCTAGAAACATATGCTTTAAAATACAATGTGTAAAGAACACAGGCCCTGAGTGACCTGTACTAGTGGGAAGTGTCCCTGCTATGGCAGGGGAGGTTGGAACCAGATGATCTTTGAGGTCTCTTCCAACGTTACCATTCTGTGATTCTGTTGCTATCAAAAAGAAGACTAAGAATAACTCTTGTCACCTGATGACACTGGTGTGCCATGTGAAGTAGCTACATAAGGAGTCATAGAGTTGAAGACAGAAGAAATTTTTAGATTACTTTCTCTAATCTCTTGAATATAAGTATTGCCAAATTTTACCCAGTTACCCTGCAATTTAATCTTCATGTTGTGCAAATCAAATATTACAATTTCCAATATTATCTGGGTGAACAGTTTGTATCGAATAACTTGGTCAACAAAGATTTACTCTTGGCACATATTCAAAGGTTTTTTTCAGTGGTCGTGGATTTGTGTATTCAATAAAACAACTGGCCAGACAGTCAGTCAAGTTCCACTCTGTTGCCCCAGTCTTTGTACTAGAAGAGTTAACCATTTTTAACCCTTCCTTCCATGCACCTGAAATAATTTCATTTAGGAGACAAATACAAGTTGTTATGCAAAGAGAATCATGTATACTTGTGGTGAGTTCCCCAAGTTAAAATTTACCAGACCCTCTCAGAGGGCTTGGAAGTAAGATGCAGCTATATTTTACAGCAAGCTAAATTTTACAGGTATATATACACAATGTATAGTGAATCAAGTGCACCCTCAGCAAGTTTGCAGATGACACCAAGCTGTGTGGCACAGTCGACTTGCTACAGGGCAGGAATCCATCCAGAGGGACCTGGACAGGCTGCAGAGGTGGGCCCAAGCCAACCTCATGAAATTCAACAAGGCCAAGTGTAAGGTCCTGCACCTGGGTAGGCACAATCCCAAGCACAAATCCAGGTTGAGTGGTGAATGGCAGAAAGCAGCCCTGAGGAAAAGGACCTGGGGGTCTGGGTTGATGCAAGGCTCAACATGAGCCTGCAGTGTGAGTGCAGCCCAGACAGCAACTGAGTGCTGGGCTGCATCAAGANAAACTGGGAGTTAGGAGGAAGTTGTTTGCAGTGAGGGTGGTGAGACACTGGCACAGGTTGCCCAGGGAGGTTGTGGCTGCTTCCTGCTGGAGGTGTTCAAGGCCAGGTTGGATGAGGCCTTGAGTGAGCTGTTCTAGTGGGAGGTGTCCCTGCCTATGGCAGGGGTTTGGATTTAGATGATCCTTGAGGTCCCTTCCAACCTTACCATTCTATATTTACATGTATCAACAATTACATACACTATAAAAATAATATAGAAATCAAATCCTTCCCACACTGGACAAAGAAAGCCCAGAAGGTGTCGGTGCCACCTCTCTCTCTCCACAAACAGAAAACAACCAGCAAGGCTCACCTGTTATCTGGACAATGTTAATGGAGGAGTTAGAGAGGAGCAAAGGAACAGTGGACAGACCCAGTGCCTATGAGCCAAGAAGAAAGAATCGTTTATACATTGGCATTTTATACCTCTTAGCCAACCAATGAATGATGTAGGCTTTATCATTATTTTCTTCTTACAACCAATGCCCTGCTCATTCAGATTCTGCACTGAACTTTCAGGCAAGTACCAATTTCTCTTATTGGATTTTCCCAATAAGCCTTAAACCACCACAACTCACCCCTCTGCTAAAACTGACCTTCCAGAAAATTTGTGCAACTACAACTTGCATTTACAGAAAAGTGCATACTAAGCAAACGAAGATGCTTGGAAACACAGCCACAAGAAAAGGTTTCTAGATGTCACTGAAATGTCCATAAAAAAGTTTTCTCACTACTTACCCTAGTGGTTTAGCAGTCCAGACTGCAGGCAACAATTTACATCCACATAAACTGCACCATTTCCACTGTCTTCACAGGGGATGCAACATGGCAGCCAATAGCAAATTTTGCATTTTTGTGTTTGGAATTTGAAGACAGGAGAACAGACAGCTATGTGTAATTGTAGTCTAGTCATTTTTAACAACAGTGTGCAGAAAAGTTCAGCCATTCATATTCATCAGCAAGAGGAAACAGCTCATAAACTCAAAATGCTACACTAAGGACTCTCTCAGTTTTATTTCTTTCTTCATTCCCTTAAAGAGTGCTCTGTTTCCACTGCTGTCTTGTTCCCATTTAAACTGTGAGAAATACAACCTGCATACATTACATGCCCACCCCTAGATGCACTTACAGCCAAATATTGCTTCCTTTTCTATTCTTAAAACAAACATCCCCTTGCTGCTCTGCCCTCGCTGCTTGGAAGACTCTGCAGAAGCAACTGGTCTGTTTTGCAGATATTTTAGAGCCAGCACAGAGGAGGCAGGTTGTGGGGTTACTTTTTTTTTGCAGAGGAGAAACTGCAGGAAGTTGAAATGTGTGATACTGGGGCACCCAGTAGGATGGGGCTCTCCACTAGTCGTGAATGCCACCCTGGGACCAGGTTATCCTGGGGCCAGAGACCCTAAGGTTACCCTGAGCCCACTGCTGGACAGCCACAAGGAGAGTCGTGGGCAGTGGGAAGGATGCTGCTTCCCAGGACACTTTGAAGCTGCAGCCAGTAGTGGTTTCTGCTGGGAAGGAATAAGGCAGACAGGGCTGACAGCCACCAGATTGTGGATAGGCAGTCTGGGTCACCAGGGTTAGGTTAGGGACAAATTAATGAGCTCACTCTCCCTCTTAAAAATAGCTTGGTTTTCTGCTGTTTACTTTCCACGACCACACAAACTTATGGTTCTGTGAAATAAGAACTTCACACTCTTCTGTCTAGCACAGCAAGTGAAAGCAGCAGCCAAACCCACTGCTCACATGCTTCTCAAAACTATTCCCCTGCTCTGCCCTGGGTTTTATGCTTCTTGAGCCACTTCAAATTTGGATGTAGCAATTGCCAACCATATTTGTCACACCAAGATGCCATTTTTCAGCCCAAGAACTGACTTGCATGTGGAAATTTATTTATCCGCCTTAGAAGTGATATAAAAATATGAAAACTACAAACCCAGTAAACATGAAGCCAAACTGTGAGTGACCTCTCTATGAGGCTGGGGCTCTTTAGTCTGGAGAAGAGAAGACTGAGAGAAGATCTTATCAATGCATACAAATATCTGAGGGGTGGGTGTCAAATGGAGGGGGCCAATCTCTTTTCAGTGGTCAGCAGCAATAAGACAAGGAACAGTGGATACAAACTGGAACATAAAAGGTTTCAGCTCAACATGAGGAGAAGCTTCTTTACAGTGAGGGTGACAGAGCACTGGAACAGGCTGCCCAGAGAAGTTATGGAGTCTGAAGACTTTCAAAACCCACCTGGATTAATTCCTGTGTGGACTACTCTAGGAGATCCTGCTTTGGCAGGGAGGTTGGACTTGGTGCATCTCTGGAGGTCCCTTCCAAACTCTAAGGTTCTGTGATTCTGTGATTGTCATAGTATGGTGCTTTAATGCTCTTGCCTGGCTTTAAATTATAAAGAAGAAATACGAGAATTCCAGAGACATTGAATAGAACATAAAGTAAATAAAATAGGGCATTGGATACAAAAGGTAAATAATGGTAAGTCTATATCATCCCATTCAATTGCTGGTTCAGTATATAATTTGCTGAACAAACTATTTCCTCCCCCCTCCTTTTCTCTTTTATGCTCTGGTTGCTGGCTAGTCCCTATGCATGGTTTTGCTGACCTTGGCTGAGACTCTTACTTATGGCTAAGTAAATAGCAGCAGTGGGGCCTGATCTGATTTCCCTCTGAGGGGTCTGTCCAGAGAGGTGGGGGAACCATTCGAGGGTTTTTTTGGTGTTATTTCTGAATTGTAAATAATTGTAAATATATGCAAATGCATTTTGTACTTATACATTACATTTTATGTTTTTAGATTTTAGCTTGCTTGTAAGTAATAGCTTCATTTTGCTTCCAAATCTTTGGAGCTAGTCTGGTGATTTTGTTTTTGGGGTAATTTCAACCTACCACACTTGGGCAGAGAGAAACTTAATGAAATTCAACAAGGGCAAGTGTAGAGTCTTGCATCTGGGAAAAAAACAACCCCAGGGATCAGTATAGGTTGGGGACTGTCCTGCTGGAGAGCACTGAAGGGGAAAAGCACTTGGAGGCCCTAGTGGATGGAAGGCTGACCATGAGCCAGCAATGTGTTCCGGTGTCCAAGAAGGCCAATGCCATTCTGGGGTGGATTAGAAGGGTTGTGGTTAGTAGGTCAAGAGAGGTTCTCCTGCCCCTCGACTCTGCCCTGGAGAGGCTGCATCTCAAATATTGTGTCCAGTTCTGGGCCCCTCGNCCCCTCTACTCTGCCCTGGTGAGGCTACATCTCAAATATTGTGTCCAGTTCTGGGCCCCTCGGTTCAAGAAGGACAAATGACTGCCTGAGAGAGTCCAGCACGGAGCTACAGAGATGATGCAGTGGAACATTTTCCTTATGAGGAAGGGTTGAGGGAGCTGGGGCTCTTTCTCTTGGAGAGGAGGAGAAAGAGAGGTGACCTCACTAATATTTATAAAGACTTGCAGGGTGAGTGCCAAGGGGATGGAGCCAGGCTCTGCTCGGTGATGCCCAATGACAGGACAATGGGCAACAGGTGGCAAAGGAAGCATAGGAAGTTCCATGGAAACATGAGGAAAAATTTATTCACTGTGAGTGTGACAGAACACAGGAACAGGCTGCCCCAGGGGGATTGTGGAGCCTGTCTGGAGATACTCAAAACCTGCCTGGACACGTTCCTGTGTGATGTGGTCTAGGTGACCCTGCTCTGGCAGGGGGATTGGACTGGATGATCTTTCAAGGTCCCTTCCAGCCGCTGACATTCTGTGACTCTGTAGTTAGGCCAAGTTTAGCTCCTGAGCAACTTGTCTGCAGTGCCCAGCAAGGTGTGCATTCCTAAAGACACAAGTTACACCCAAAGGGTACCCAAAGGTCAGTGTTTAACACATACAGGCCATCAGAGTTTATAAAGACCATACTTTATTAAAAGGATGTTGTTCCTTGTCTGTGAGATTTTGCAGCTATGATTTTCATGAAGACCTCATTCCCTGAAGTCCCATTTCAACAACATTTGAAAAATTGGTTGTAAAGATGTGTGAGTGCCAAAGCTGCATGGGCACTGGAACTGAAAAAGTAGCAGTGCAGATTTGATCATGTGGTGCTTTCGACACGGTCTCAAACTCCTGAAGCTGTTCCAGGGAATACTATCTTAAAACACCTTTGTCATAAGAATTATTGATTAAAATGCATTTTATCTATCAATGCTGTAGAGACAGTTGGATGAGTGAGTTCTCCTTGTCTGGGACACCTAAATCATAGAATGATAGAATCGACCAGGTTGGAAGT
>VWYK01031703.1:57254-71621 GCA_013399775.1 Semnornis frantzii | reverse complement strand
ATTCATATGTTCTACCTATCGTACTTGGCCAATAAATTCATCTTTCTTCCGCTTTCAGGAAATGAATGGAGTTCTCAAGAACATGCTTTCAGAGTGGTTCTCCACAGGATTCCTCAACTTGGAACGAGTCACTTGGCAATCACCTTGTGAAGTACTTCAGAAAATCAGTGAGTAAGTGCTAAGAGTTTTCATCACTGGGGAATGTACTGAGCTTCTGGGTTTGGCAGCTGACCTCTATTTTTAAATTTTAAAAAATAATGCAATTTTTTTTCCTGTTTTCTCACTGAGTTCTGAAGCTGTGCATCCTGTTAGAAACTGGGTTGATATGAAGCGTCGAGTTGGGCCATACAGAAGATGCTACTTTTTTTCTCACTGTGCAATCCCAGGAGAACCACTGATAGTTTTGCATGTTGCACTAACCAGTGATATCTCCAGCAGCATCCAGGTACAGTCACCGATGCATTTGGCGCACAACAAAGTGCTCAAATTGCAATGTACTTCTCTTGAAACCTGTGTTTCCTTATAATTTGGGAATAGTTGTTTTTGTTTCATGTCTTATGGAATGAGAGATTTAGCATTTTAAAATTACAGGTCTATTCTATGTACCTGCTCTATTACCTAAGTTGAAATGTTGTTTCGCTCAAGAATAAGAAAAGAAACATATAAGAAAAGATAACAAATGAGATTAAAGCTTCAAAGCTGTTGTGATTACTTTTGAAATTTTTAAACCATGTTACAGTCATTTTCTGCATTTGCAAGCAGATAAACAACTCTTTTTTTGACTTCTTGGTTAGTTTTTTGTTGTTTCTCACAGGGAGTAATGAATAAAACAGTGGGGGTAAGTGTTAACACATTTGAAAGTTAAAAAGTAAGGCTCTCTCCCCCGTAATGGTGATGGTAGCTACTACAAACCTTTTTTTAATTCTTATTTTCCCAGGACATAGTGAAAGAAGTGCCTTTAGAAACAGAAGAGGCAGATAAAATTACAACAGCAATTTTCTACTCCATCAGTTTGACTCAGCAGGGACTGCAAGGCGTAGAACTTGGGACTTACCTCATCAAGCGGGTTGTAAAAGAGCTGCAGGTAGGTGTGACAGGGTGCACTTAAGATGCTGTCTGGCCAGTGTGCTCCTCTTTTATTGCTGTTTCAGTTCCTATTTTGTGTCACAGTTCAGGGCCTGGAGCTCCTAGATCTTCACTTGCACTTGTAGCTTCTTACCAGGTCGACCTTTGAAGATGTGTAAAGAGTTGGAAGAACATTTCTGCTATTGGTTAATATCTGCCAGATGTAGCTATGTCGATATGTACTGTGGGAGTTGCTTTTATTTGCCTGATTTTGTGCACAGGTTTCCTAAAAGTTAAACTTCTACATTTCTACTAAATGCAAGCTTTAATATATCTGTGTTTTGCAATGCAGTGCCTTACATGGTTCTCTACTGACTTTCAGTTGAGTGGGCAGGGCATTGTTAATGCATGTTTGTGACATTTCTTTCCCAGGGTGTTTCTTGCAATATAGTAAAGCAGATGTCTTTAACATTTGAAAGTCATGGGAATCAATTACCTCATGCAAGTCAATTCTGTGAATTTGTGTAATATCATTGCATGCTATAGGGTTACTGATGATAGCTTTAGGAGTCTAGTAGAACCTTCTTCCAATTAAATTATGTACAGAATGATGTGAAAGAGACAGTTACAGTTCTGTCTGTAGTACCTTATTTCATACTAAAATCATTAACAAAGCTACCTCTTGAAAGTAATGATCACAACTTGTGTTTATTTTCCTTGTGCCAACATCTGGACTAATAACAATGTCTGGAAAACTCTCTATGATTTAAAACTTCAGTTCTACTTAGAAAAAGAATTTTAAATTGGATGCATCACATTTTTAATTCTATAAAATGATTGATTAATCAACTACTGAGTCATTTCTGGCTGCCTCGAAGTTTGTTGTTTTATTTTTAATTGATTTTTTGGCTGAATTTTGTTGCTTCTTACTTTTGGAAATGTAGTAGTCCAGGTGTAATTAGGCCAAGCCATCTGTCTGATCTTGACGGAGGGGAAATTTGAATAAATTTATGCAGTTATGTGCTTTCACATCTGAAAAATAATTTCTGGATAATTGAGTTCCTCTCATAAAAATAACCCTTTTGACAACATATTTGTCTGCCACTAATTGCTTACAAGACGAGTTACCAGTGAGTTATAAGGGAGAATCGACACACCATACTTAGATAACCTATGTGCAAGTTCTGAAATCTGAAGTGTTCAGCAGAAGGTGTTTCTTATTTAGAGTTATGACAAGATTTATATTTTGTGTTGTAAGATTCAGCCCTTCTTCAGTGTTCATCAAATGGGAAACCATTTGACTGAGGTACCTTTAAATACATTCTAATCCTGAAATTGTTGCCTCAAACTTAAATAACTTATTTAATATTGAAAGACAAGTGTGTTCCATATGATGCCAAAGATCCTCCTCTCTGCTTAAATTTCATACACTGCTCTAAGATGTTAATGAAAACATACTGGTATCGGTTTTTATATGGCAAATTTGACACGTACTGATCTGTTTATTTATATTTATTCTGTATCTATTAAAGGTTACAATAACCTCCATATATTACCTTTGCACCATTCCTTTTCTGGTGGGTACCCTCATTAGGGTACTACTATAGGACTGAAAATATATGAAGGATGATCCAGGAGAGTTTATCCATGATGGATGTGGTTCTCTTAATAGTTTTTCTTCCACTTTGCAGTATTGTTAATGCTCTTTTTCTTTTCTCTGTTTCCCACTTTGTCTCCACTCTTTCATGCTTTCATCTTTTTTTGTTTAGAAGTACTGTTATTGAATTTGTTGCCTCGAATTCTGTAAGAACCATCTCCGATTACGTATTTCAGATCTGTGAATCATCATACTGACGTTATCAGAATTATTGAATTGGTCTATAACACCTATTCATTCAGCTTTCAGTGTAAATGTTGTGATTTACATCTCAGTGACTTTCACCTTTCAGCTCAGAGAAGCCGTGGTCAGCTGTAAGCAAAGGACTTTCCAAGGTTGTCTGTGTTCAAGTTGGGCATAATTCTTTGGGGCAGCATTATAGTCACTTACTTTAAAAGGGACAAATGGTATAGCAGTACTGCTGAGTTGACTTGGTGACAGCAGCTGAAACAATATAGCCTCAGCAAAAAAAATTATGGGTCAAAAATTACATCTCATTAAGCAAGCAACCAGCAGCTGTTGTAAAAATAGATAGTTGGGATCTCCGATAGGAAGAGGATTTTTTCTATAACCTTTGCATGGCTTTGCAATAAAGAAATCTTTATTTAAAGTGCTGCTAAATCACCAAGTGTTCCAGGTTGCAAAAGCTGACACTCTCTTTAATTTAACTGGTAATAAAATGCTTTGGGAAGACGAGACCATTTGAAGGTTCTCATTGTATTTGAATTGCTGATTGCTTTTATAACTTGCTGCTTATTTGAGTTAACTTTTGTGGACATTTGTTTGGTCCCTAGAATGTTATTTCATTCATGTTTTCCTAGGGCACTGCAGACTCTTATAACTTTTTTTTTAATCCTCTAGTTAGAATGCCTTATCTGGCTTTGCCTTAACTTAACCTGCTCTGACACTTACACTTGTAAGTGCCATTGTAACCTCAAAACTGAATTCTCAGCTGTCATTCTTCATAAAGAAAACTCCAAAATTCCTGTTATGACTGTCTATCATTAGATCAGAGAAAGATATGCACTAAGTTAGGAATATGCTAATAACCTGTCTTTTATTTTCCCCCACCATCAAAGCCTTTATTTGGCAAAATTTTAGAAAAACTGTTCTGAAACATTGATCTAGCAAACAAATATCTACAAGATACTGTGCTCAGCACTGGTCAGGCCACACCTTGAGTACTGTGTCTGGTTCTGGGCCCCTCAATTTAAGAAAGATGTCGAGGTGCTTGAACGTGTCCAGAGTAGGGCAGCAAGGCTGGTGAAGAGGCTGGAGCACAGCCTTACGAGGAGTGGCTGAGGGAGCTGGGCTTGTTCAGCCTGGAGAAGAGGAGCCTCAGGGGAGATCTCATTGCTCTCTACAACTACCCGAAAGGAGGTTGTGGCCAGGTGGAGTTGGTCTCTTCTCTCAGGTACCCAGTGACAGAACAAGAGGACACAGCCTCAAACTGCACCAGGGCAAGTTTAGGCTGGACATGAGCAAGAAATTTTTCATGGAAAGAGTTGATTGCCCATTGGAATGGGCTGCCTGGGGAGGTAGCGGAGTCACCATCCCTGAAGGTGTTTAAAAGAAGGCTGAATGAGGCACTTAATGCCATGGTTTAGTTAATTAGAAGGGTTAGATGATAGGTTGGACTCCACAATCCTAGAGGTCTTTTTCAACCTGGTCAGGTCTGTGATTCTGTGAAGATAAAGTCATGTCTGTAAATTCAGTTGGTACCAGAATCCTTAAAATCTCATTAATGAACCTTTAAGGTAGAGCTTACAAATTTGTAAATGTTGCTAGCTTGCAGAACTGGTCTCAGGCATTGTGAAACATGAACATGTGTAATGTAGCACTTTTCGTCTCTCATGAAAGTGTTCTTGCAAATGGGTTTTTACTAGGCCTGTTAGGAAAAGTGCAGCAGTAGGGGCTCTGGCAAAGATTACAACCCTCAGTGTTAAGCACTGTTGGTTTGAGGCACTGCATGGAAATTAATGGCCCCTGCTTTGGAGTCATTCACTAGTTTAAGCAGATGGAGGAAGGGTGAGGTTGAGTCATAGAAGTGGGTGCTCAGTTTCATCTCTTTATGTGTGCACAGTCAGCAGTTTCCTTAATCTCTACTTCGACCTTATGATTTGGTATTTTTCACAGTCGTAGTAATATAATTGGTTGAAAGAACGGGATGCAGTGGAGATCATTACAAGACCTTAGGGATGTAGCTTGTGCCACATACATTGGGCAGCCTGGAAGAAGGTGTGCTGCTCTGAATAGAGGGTGTTTCTAGTTTTGGTAGTTGCTTGACAAAAGTTTGCTGCACAAATAATATGGAAGGGCTTTGTAAATGGACTGTAAATGTATCTGAGCATTATTATGTTTTGATTCTTTTGGGTAAGCAATGGGGTGAATTCCTGTGATGGTTTGGGAGTTCCCTGCCCCCCCACACTTTAAAATGACCCAGACTAGAACTCAGCCGGGCTGGAAGTTAAGAGATGAAGCTCTATTTAAACCTCAGCACACTATACAAGCAAATATATACACTATGTACAGGAATATTTACAGAAATACACAAGTTTAAGGTAATACAAACACACAACTCCCTTCCCAGGAATCAGAGGTCCCAGGAGGGGCTCCCAACCACCCTTCCACCTTCTCCCCACCCCCACACCTTACCCCAAGGTTTGCCTTACGCGCAAGGAGGATCAGCTGGGGAGGATTAGAAGAAAAGTGGTTAATGAAGTTATTCAGCAGAGAGAAGCCAGAGCTGCTAGGGAGCCCAAGACACCGCTAGCCCTGTGACCCAGACTACCCGCTCGAGACACTTTTATCTCTTTTGTAAACATCTCTGCAAGCCTATGAGTGAAGTAGACATCACCATTGTTTAACCTTCACAGCCCAGCTCAGACCAGCACAATTCATTAGACTACTGATACCACTTTGGTCCCAGTTCTTCCTGCGCAAGTCGGAAATTCGGGTACCTATGTGTTCTGTGTAGTCCCTTGGTTATATTAACGTACGTTAAGTAGGGAACAGAAAAGACATACCATCTCTTGTATTTGTTAAATTTAAGCTTGTATTGTTCTCAGAGATGAATTGGATTTTAAAACTATTTCAGACAACTAGTAAGAAAACAAGCCTCAAATTGGGCGCTGGAGGACAAGCAGGCAGATGCGTTTCTAGCAAGTGGATAGGTGCTGGTGGCTGCATAGGCAGAGAGAGAGATTTCTCATTAGACAGACATTTAATTCAGAATGTGTTTATAGGCACTCTAAATGGTCTGTAGCTCCACAGAAGGTACATCATAGCAATTCAGTCTGCAGATGACAGACACAGATAACTGTGGTGAAGCCTTTGAGAAAACTGCTTAGACTTTTATAGCCTGTGGCATTCGTGGGAGAAAACTGATAGCTACTGTGTGACTCAATAGAATACTTAACAATTGGTGGCAGATTTTAGCTTTCTGGTTGGGCTGTTGATAATTGCTACCTTAATTTGATGTAGGTGACCTGGGGAGATCATAATTTCCAAAACAGGCTTTGCTTTCATTGATGAAAAATGTGACCTTGGACTACAGCTTTCAGAATGTGAGGCAGTTTCAGATGAGATATGGATAATAGCAGAAATCTACAGTCTTCTGCAATAAAAAAACCCCAACAAAACTAAAAGACGGCAAAACCTAGAAATCTACCCCAAAACAAAATAAGCAGCTGTTCCTTAATGGTGTGTGGGTTTCTGACAAGAAAATAAACATTAATGGATCTCCACCAATAGCCTTAGAAACTAGCACATCAATTTAGCAACAACATAAATGTGCACACATCGCTGCATCTATTTGTTTTTCTACAAGAAATGGCTGCCTCGGATAAGCTCAGAAATTCAAGCATTTATTATATACATAATAGTCTGTACTGTAGCTTCAAAATGGGGGTCACTTTCTCTTGTCTTATGTGTCCTAAGGCGTAAAAAAATATGCACCATTTTCCATTGTATGTTTATTAATAGAGTGGGAGCTATTACATTTTGGGTTAGTTTTGGTGGACAGGTCTCTCCTGAAAATGAGTAATAGACAAAGAGCAGCCAAAATTGCAAGAAAGAAAAATGTCAGTTACTTAATGAGGAACTTTGCAGCGGTTGTTACTAATACACCAATATGAGAAAAAGTGGTTTGTTCTCAGCTTTGTCATTGTGGGTGGCACGTAGGTGCCCTCTTGACTTTGCAAGCTGGGAGATGTGGTTGGATTTATTATCCTCTGGAAACAATAGGCACATCTCAGCTCCTTCGTTAGCTCTTTTCAGGAGCAAAATGGTGTTTTCAGTGTGCTTTCTTAGCAGAGATGGTGCAGAAGACTTGCAGACTTGGCTTGGTGATCAGCAGCCTTTTTTTCTTGGTCTGGTCAGTTTTTCATTTTACTACAAAGAAGAATTTCTGATTTGCAGATTTCAACATTACTCTCCTTCTTCCCCTCTCAGGTTTTAACCCCAAATATCTGCAAAGAGCTCATAAAAGAGACTCAAGCAATGTCTTCTCAAGGGCATTATCTTTTGTAGGATAAGTAGTATCGTTAGGGAAAAAAAAAAAAAAAGCCTTTCAGAAATGTAATCCCACCTTTGGGTGAAAAAAGAAATGCATCCTGTATCCCTTGAGTATCTACCTAGGCTTTCACAACCTTTTTCTGTCTTTCCCTTCCTTCTTTTTCACCCCCACTGCACACTAGTAACAACTGTGCTCCCTCTAGAAGCACAGCCAGGATTTCTCATTGGTAGATCATGGCAGAGCTACAAAGATGATCAAGGGAATGGAACATCTCTTTTATAAGGAAAGACTGAGTCTCTTTAGTTCAGAGAAAAGGATACTGAGGGGTGACCTCATTCATGTTTATAAAGATGTGAAGAACAAGTATTGGGAGGATGGAGCCAGAATCTTGTCAGTGATGTCCAGTGGTAGGACAAGAGGCAGTAGGTGCAAGCCGGAGCATAGGAGGTTCCACATGAACATAAGGAAAAACTTTTTCACTGTGAGAGTGATAGAACACTGAGACAGGCTGCCTAGAGAGGTTATGGAGTCTTCTTCACTGGAGACATTCAAAATGTGATCGGTTCCCATGCAAACTACTCTAGGTGATCCTGCTCTGGCAGGGTGGGTTGGGCTAGATCTTTTGAGGTCACTTCCAACCCTTAACATTCTGTGACTCTCAAAGTGAAAAATTTCACAGATTTATCCCCATCTGTTGCATTCTCTGTGTTATGGACAAAAGAGGAACTTTAAAGCACGATGAAGACATAGAAGAATGAAACCCCATTTGGAAATCCACTCTGTTTCAGGGGAGTCTTGCTCCTGCTTAAGAATACTGGTTTCCATGAAAAGGGTACATCTTATTATAGATTACAAGTTTGTGTTTCTGCAGCTTAAGGTTCATTTGCAGGTGTATCACATCCTAGACAGTTGCTGAGTTGTCATCCATCATTACTGTGTGGACTGGCAGAAGGGTACTGGGGTCATTGATCTTCAAAAGGGAGCTGTGGTTCTCCCTTTTGGGCAGAAATTCATCTAGCCACAGTAAAAACTGACATGCAAAAGGTCAATGACTTGACAGCAGACTGTCTTGGCAGCTAAGCTACAACCAGTCACAGCACAGTCCCCACTGGTCAGCTTTCTGCATGCTGATGGAGGAAGGAGCAAGTGATGCTACTCCTTACTGTCTTGGTGAAACTGAAAGCAATCAGCTTTTTCTTCAGAAACAAACATCTTGAAGTTAGTTTTCCATTAGCCTTTAAAATTCACTTCTATACCATCTTTGTCCCTTCTTCTCCTGGAGATCTGTGCTAGCAGTGTTGTCTTTGGTGGGAGCTAGTCTTCAGTCAAGGAAAGTGTAGCTGACAATGGGCCATCAGAGCATAACTTTCTTCTACTATACTAATTAAGATCCTGCTGCTTTAAAGAGAGTGGATTCCAGATGTGATGATTAGATACACTCCTTAACTGAGAAACACTGCAAGGAGGTGGATGAAAGGTGAGCAAAGAAAGGCTTAGTGTGTGCACTTGATTTTGTATTCAGGTCATACCAAGTTATTTTGAATTGTGGATAAATGGCATTTATATCCAAGGAGAAGTATTGAGCATGGAGCTGGGAACAGAAAATTTGTTGAAGTCTATAGCTTTGTTCTGTTCTCATTTTCCCCTTTTTTTCCTGCCTCCAAAAAAAAAACATATATATTTAATTTACTGTGGTGATTGCTTTCTTTTTAAAAGTAGAGAGGAAACTCCTCAAAAGGCTAAACTGTCTACTCCAAGAAACATTCTTTCAGTTAAAACATTTTTTAAGCCATGGTCCACAGTAATAACAGAACCCTAATAAACTCCTTGATTTTTATCAATGCTGTGTTCTCTAAAATTGTACAAAGGGATACTAAGGTATCAGCAGAAACTGCCTTCCACAGACAATTGTTTTTATTAAATGCATGTACAGTGGAAGCTGATAGTTGTATTTCACAGATCTTGTTATAGACATGTTTCAGAATTACTCTTCAAAATAAAATATCATTAGTGGAGACTTGAAAAAGTCACAGGAGGTCAGTGCTTTACTAGTATTGCACTATCTGGTATAGATGATCTGCTCTGGCAGGGGGATTGGACTAGATGATCTTTTGAGGTCCTTTCATCGCCTAACATCCTGTGGTTCTGTGATCTGTCCATGGTCACTTGTAGCAGTTGAGAATGTGAATGCTACACAGTCAGGATCTCCTGGGTATTCTGATCACAGAAATGGTTGTTTTGTTGAGTAAGATACAGAAATTAGTGTTTTTATGAAATAATTTGCTTTTTTTCTTTATCCAGATCTGAAAAGACATGAAATGGGCTGTGTTTGTGTAACTTGGGCTGCCATTCTTCCTTTCTGCTCCCAGAAGAATTATTTAGTTTACTTTTCTGTATAATAGTTAAAGAACTTCAAATAAGGGGAAAAGTGAGGCATTCCAGTTGATGCAGGTATCAGTCACAGCACTGAAGAGGTGATTAATACAAGCTGGCTAGTGGATCATGGTGCTGGTAACCATCAGAACATCAGTGAGCTATTTGAGAAGGAAAAAGATGTAAATAACCACGGAACGTTATTCCAGTCGTGGAAGTTAACAGAGGTAGTGCTTGACTGCAGCCTGCAAGGGAGGTGTGCCAGGCCTGCATTCCCTGCCTTCTGCATTCTCACAACAGAGAGTGCAGTTGGCAGAGTTGTGTGGAGCGTGGTGGTGCCCGAGGAGGCAATGGCACAGGTGTAGTTCAGGCAACCTAGCAGCAGTCCTTCCATTAGCGTTTGCCAGGACAAGGTGGCATCTGAGCAGTGATGACTTTTTAATGGTTATACTCAAAGTAGAAAAATGGCATTTTCTAGTCATTTAAAGGCAATTTGCTGTTGACATAAGAGGCTTCTGTAATGTTGATAAATGTCTTGGTTCTCACCACTTCTTCCTATATGAACAGTAATTAAAACAACGCTGTGGTTATTTCACTTCAGCTCTGTCTTCCTTCTGTTCCTTGCCCCCCTACTTCTTCAGCAAGGTTTACTGGTACAATTTTTTGTGGATTCTAGATGACAGTGAGTTTAACAACTTCCTCTGTTTTTCACGTTGGTGTCCCACAAAACTAACACACAGTTTTCCTCTTGGGTGGTTTGCTTTACATGATTACACAGTTAACAGCTTTTACTCTTAAACAGTAGATGTACAGAGTAAGTTAAATAAGTATCAAATTGTGAGATCAATATTTTTTTTCTACTGCAAGGATGCATTTCTTACCTTGCTACTTTATCAAGGTAGTTTATAGTTTGGGAGCAGCATGAAAAGTAGCTGGCCTGCATAATCTTTCAAAACTTTAAGAAATACTTCTTTCTATTAAAATCTAGAAGTAATACCTTTCTTGATTATACAAGAGACTGAAATAATAAACTGCCCTTAATTAAAAAAAAAAAAAAGAAATTAGATGTAAAAAAAAAAATAAAATCTATAAACTTTGAGTTCTTGTATGTTTATTTTAAAAAAAATATTTCTCACAACAATGTCTTGATGGCAGGTGATTGTTTATTTCTGCCTATAAACCAATACATCAGTATGTAGTGCTGGTATGTACTGCATGAGTGTTTTTATATAAACTGTGAGGACTGCAGTTCAGTCAGTGTTTGAATCTTCTGTGTGCTCCAAGTGCTTTCTAGTCTCTAACCTGTTGCTGGCATAGTTATTTTTTCATTTTCATCTGTATATATCAGTTAATTCTCAGAATCCTCAGTCTTCACTTGACATCAGGTAAAGGGTATCAGCTGTTCTTTTACTCAAACTTCTTGTTGTCAATCATCACAAAACTCATGAATTTCTTTTTATCTCCCTTTGTCTGCAGAAAGAACTTCCTCAGATAAAAGCTTTTTCTACTCTTTCACCTATCCCAGGATTCACAAAATGGCTTCTTGGTGTCCTCTCCTCACAAACAAAAGAACTCGAAAGAAATAAACTTTTTACTGAATCAGAATGGCAAGAAATCTCTGAGATCACAGGAGACTCTTCTACTGAAACATTAAAGAAACTCTTAAATAACAATGAGTGGGTGAGATCAGAAAAATTAGTTAAAGTGCTCCAGTCACCTTTTATGAGACTCTGTGCCTGGTACTTGTATGGGGAGAAGCATCGTGGCTACGCTCTTAATCCAGTAGCAAATTTTCATCTCCAGAATGGCTCTGTGATGTGGAGGATAAACTGGATGGCAGACACAAGCCCTCGGGGTATTGGTGCTTCTTGTGGCATGATGGTAAACTACCGCTATTTCTTAGAGGATTCCGCCAGAAACAGCGCAGCCTACCTGGGGACGCAGCAAATCCAAGCCTCAGAGCAGGTTCTTTCCTTGGTGTCTCAATTCCAGCAAAATAGCAAGCTTTAATTAAATATTATGAAAACTAAGGACAAGTGTTCCTCAGCTCTAAAGAGGCATGATACTCTGCAGTGGCTGCACTGAAGATAATGTTCCTTGTAAAACAGATTTACTCAGTGCAGTACAACACAGAAGCACATAGGTTCTCTTGCTTACATTGCCATATATTTGAAACCTGATGGACTGTGATTGAGTCACTGCAAGTTCTAGGCATCTCTTATGTACAAGGGGGTTAGAGATATGTGTTAAGGGATGAGTAAAATTCTGTCAATCAGTTACAACTCAGTGGTGACATGAACAGAAAGTACTTGAGCTATACCATTATTTGCTTGATAATAAACCTGTATGAACTCTGTCTTTGAAAGCATTCTTTGTCACGATACTACCATAGGTACTTCAGTACCAAAGGGCCTGGGAAGAAGTGCTGAACAAAGGTAGATTTTTAGTGAAATATATTAACAAAAGAGTAATCCACACATTTATTTCAATAATTTTCACCTTCCAAAAACTCTCATGTAGAAACCTTTGGTATTTTCTTTTTTCAAACCCATAAAAAATCTCATCAGGTTCTTGCTTTGCTGGAACATGACAAAACCTTGCATTAATGTGAAGAATCAGGATCTCTCAGTGCAGCAGATACATGGTTATGTACTTGCACTTTTGTCTGCTCACATGTACTCAGCAAGACAGAAGCATTCGGTGCTGTGGAACCCCTCTGCTACGATGGAAGGCTGAGAGAGCTGGAGTTGCTCAGTCTGGAGAAGAGAAAGTTCCAGGAGTCCTTATTGTGGCCTTTCAGTAGTTAAAGGGGGTCTGTAAGAAAGATGGAAATAGGCTCTTTAGCAGGGTCTGTTTTGATAGGGCAAGAGGTGATGATTTTAAACTAGAGGAGGGAGATTTGACTCAATAGAAGAATGTCTTACATTGAGGGTGGTAAGTCCCTGGCACAGTTGCCCAGAGAGATGATAGGTGCCCCATCCCTGGAAGCATTCCAGGTCAGGCTGTCTGGGACTCTGACCAACCTGATCCAATGGAAGATGTCCCTGCTTACTACAAAAGCATTGGACTAGATGACCTTTAAAGATCCTTTCCAACCCAAATTATTCTATGATTCTATAAAGGAGAGCAAACTAAGAGAGGCTGTTACCTAGGGATCAGTTGAGAAGGTTCCAAATATGCATATTTTTTCTGATAATTTTTAAACTTAGTAAAGGTTGGGGTTTGGGTGGTGTTTGGGGGTTTTTTGGGTTTTGTTTGTTTGGTTTTGGGGGGGTGTTGTTTTTTGTTTGTTTTTTTTATAAAGATATAGGTGTGACCTGTAAACCAATAAATAAACTTTCTCAAAAACTCATGTCTTGTGTATTTCAGCATGTACCTTCCTTCACTTAACCCTTCTTGATAACAATGTCCACAGCAGAAAAGCTATCTTAACAGAATTTCGTACAGATGTAATTTCTGATTTGTTATGTCTCTGGTCAAATTTCTGTCCTGTTTTCAAGAAATAATTATATAGAAGAATTGAAAGTGGTGGAGTTCATGCTTGTGTATGGTTTTGTTTCTACCATCATTTATTTTCTTGGCTGCCTTACTCAGTGCAGTGGATAGCAAAACAAATGCTCCTAAGTTACAGTGCTGTTAGTTCCTCAAATAAACACTCCTGACTGCAGCTCCTGCTAGAAACCCCTTCACAATGCAGTGATATGGTTGCCTCGTTCAAAGCACAGTTTTTGTCAGTAGGCCTTACCAACAGCCCTGGCTCTTCAAACTTCATCCCTGACTTTGTCAGGACACTTTCTGTTACCATGTGTCTGGACAGAAAAAGCAGTAGCTGGTTTCAGTGGCTCTCTTCCTCAGTAAGCAGTGGTAGCTGCTATGCAGTTAGGTGCTGCATACAAAAGCATCACCGTTTCACAGCTGCATCCTACTTTTGAAAGCAAATCAATAGAAATTATGTTACTTTGTCACTTCTGCTTGTTTTATGATGAATTTACACCATTTTTCTTGTCACAGGAGTAGGCTTTATCTTTGTACAAGTCGTGTGGAGTTGAGTAAGACCTATGTTGTAACTTGTGCCCTGGATGAGTAATGAGAGGCCAAAGTGTCACGTGAAGGGAGGACATTGAGTTTATTGGCAGAGGCTGAGCCATCACAGAGTCCTGTTAAAGGAGTAAGTGCTTTGTGAATCAGACAAGCTTTCCACCTATATCACTGTAGTTTACTTTGGTTACTGGCTGTCACAAGCTACAAAACATGCCTTCTGTGGGCTTGTGGAAACAAGTGCAAAGGAGAGTTAGATAATAGTAATCTGATTCTTCAGACTCTTGGTAAGGAAACTCCCCTAGGAAGAGAGGTCACGGCTGTGGTCAGCATGCCAGGAGTGGTTCACAGTTGTTTAGTGTTGTTTTTAGAAAATAGGGAATAGGCAGTCACTTACTGTCTTTCTGACTGCTTCTAAAAGCATTTGAATTTTCAACAGGCTTGATAGAACAGGTATCTTGAAGATTTGTTTCCAAATGCAACCAAGATGAGGTGGAAGAGAAAGACACTGTTAATATCACTCAAAGGTGAAAGCCTCCAACGATCCTCGAATGAGTGTGCTAACCAATAGGATGCTTGTCATAGCATGTATTAAATGATGATAAACATCTTTCAGTGAAGGACTCATAAATGGACCTAAACCTGTCATGGTTTAAATGGTCATAAACCTGTACAGATTTGTTCCTGCACTTACACAGGGTACTGTCTGGTGGTTTAC